>JACXGI010001307.1:6417-91510 GCA_016801175.1 Esox masquinongy
CCCCCCCCCCCCCCCACAATAAGTGAAGCTGGATCAATGCCTTTTATCCAGATTGGTCCGGCCAGGTTCCGCGCCCCAGAACTGTTGTTTAGGCCTGACCTGATTGGAGACGAGAGCGAAGGGATTCACGAGGTGCTGGCTTTCGCCATTCAGAAGTCCGACATGGACCTCCGACGCACACTCTTCTCCAATATCGTACTGTCTGGAGGATCAACACTACTCAAAGGTTAGACACACACACATATATACACACTTCAATAGTGCAGATAACATCACTGTGTTGTGAAAAGGGGTGTTTTCTCACATGGTTTAAGGCCTCTTAGCTCAGCAGATACACAGTTAGCTAACAGTGTTTTCTACTGCAGGCTTTGGGGACAGGCTACTAAGTGAAGTGAAGAAGCTTGCTCCAAAAGACGTGAAGATAAAGGTAAAGTAACTAACAGCAAAGCTCGTCCAGGGAGAATTAGTCACTTCTTGACCAGAGCTCAGGGTGTGTGAACATGTACAGTTAGGTGCGGAAATAAATGGACACTGACAAGTTTTGTTATTTTGGCTGTTTACTAAAATATATTCAAGTTACAGTTAAATAATGAATATGGGCTTAAAGTTCAGAGTCTCAGCTTTAATATGGGGTTATTCACATCCAGACTGGAGGAAAGATTTAGGAATTACAGCTTTTTAATATGTAGCCCCCTCTTTTTCAAGGGACCAAAAGTAATTGGACAATTGTCTCAAAAGCAGTTTCATGGACAGGTGTGTGCTATTCCTTTGTTATTTCTTCATCAATTAAGCAGTTAAAAGGTCTGGAGTTGATTCCAGGTGTGGCATTTGCATTTGGAAGCTGTTGCTGTGAACCCACAACATGTGGTCAAAGGAGCTCTCAATACAAGTGAAACAGGCCATCCTTAGGCTGCAAAAAAAGTAATCCATCAGAGAGATAGCAGGAACATTAAGAGTGGCCAAATCAACATTTTGGAACATTCTGAAAAAAAGGAACGCACTGGTGAGCTCTGCAACACAAAAAGGCCTGGACGTTCACGGAAGACAACAGTGGTGGATGATCGTAGGATCCTTTCCATGGTAAAGAAAAACCCCTTCACAACATCCAGCCAAGTGAAGAACACTCTCCAGGAAGTAGGCATATCATTGTCCAAGTCTACCATGAAGAGAAGACTTCACGAGAGCAAATACAAGCTATTCATAAACCTTAAGAATAGAAAGGCCAGATTAGACTTTGCCAAAAAAACCTGAAAAAGCCTGCCCAGTTCTGGAACAGCATTCTTTGGACAGATGAAACTAAGATCAACCTGTACCAGAATGATGGGAGGAAAAACGTATGGAGAAGGCTTGGAACGGCTCATGATCCAAAGCACACCACATCATCTGTAAAACACGGTGGAGGCAGTGTGATGGCATGGGCATGCATGGCTTCCAATGGCACTGGGTCATTAGTGTTTATTGATGATGTGACAGAAGACAACAGAAGCAGCCGGATGAATGCTGAAGCGTAGGGGTATGTTGTCTGCTCAGTTTCAGCCAAATTCAGTGGAGTTGATTGGACGGCGCTTCACTTTACAGATGGACAATGACCCAAAACATACTGCGAAAGCAACCCAGGTGTTTTTTTAAGGCAAAGGAGTGGAATATTCTGCAATGGCCGAGTCAATCACCTGATCTCAACCCGATTGAGCATGCATTTCACTTGCTGAAGACAAAACTTAAGACAGAAAGACCCACGAACAAACAACTGAAGACAGCTGCAGTAAAGGCCTGGCAAAGCATCACAAAGGAGGAAACCCAGCGTTGGGTGATGTCCATGCGTTCCAGACTTCAAGCTGTCACTGCCTGCAAAGGATTCTTGACAAAGTATTAAAAATGAACATTTTATTTGTGATTGTGTTAATTTATCCAATTACATTTGAGCCCCTGAAACATGGGAAGTGTGTATGAAAATGGTTGCAACTCCTAAACGTTTCATACGATATTTTTGCTCAACCCCTTGAATTAAAGCTGAAAGTCTGCACTTCAGTTGCATCTCGGTAGTTTCATTTCAAGAAAGTGGCGTACAGAGCCAAAACTACGAAAATTGTGTCAGTGTCCAAATATTTCTGGACCTAACTGTATATCCTTGCCAAGGTGGGCAGTATTCGAGAGAATGGGTTTAGCAGGTTATAGGCAAGGATGTTGTAGAAGGCTGAACAGGCCTCAGCTGACTTCCTGTCTCTTTCCTGTACAGATCTCTGCCCCTCAGGAGAGGCTCTACTCTACGTGGATAGGGTAAGAGATCACTAATTCACACACACACACACACACACACACACACACACACACACACACACACACACACACTAACACATACACACACACACACACACACACTAACACATACACACATTAACGCATACACACTCTTATCCTACTCATTCATTCAATCAGGCAAATTTATTTATAAAGCCCTTTTCACAACAGCAGTTGTCAGGCTGGGTGCTTTTACAAGCACCCAGCCTGAAACCCCAAGGAGCAAACTAAAACAATGTTGAATTTCAGTGGCTAGGAAAAACTCCCTAAGAAGGCCGCAATTTAGGAAGAAACCTAGAGAGGAACCAGGCTCAGAGGGGTGACCAGTCAACGAGTCTTTCAAGCCTGGTACTCCGGAGGTGTGGGCCAAGACCTCATGTCCTCCTTAGTTTAACCAGGGCAGGAGACAGGGAAAAGGAAGTGCATTACTTAGATCTACAAGGATTTACATTTAGCGTAAGACCTTGGGGCTGAGACAGGGGTGTCCAGTGACACTGTGGCCTACAACAGGCAGGAAATCAATCCACCCACATTGCCAAGCATCAACCAGAGTGACACCCACTAACCGCAACCACCCTGAAATGAGGGCCGAGTATTACCACCAGTGTTTGCATGATTCACTAACCCCTCCTCCCTCTGTTGTATTTAGTGGCTCCATCCTGGCCTCGTTGGACACCTTTAAGAAGATGTGGGTCAGTAAGAAGGAGTATGAGGAGGACAGAGCGCGGGCCATCCACAGGAAGACCTTCTAAGCCTCTGACCTGAAGCTGCCATCAACATGACCTATTTGCCCTCTGCTGCCCCCAACCTACCCCCACACTACGCTCCAGTGCTCCTGTGTTGGTCCTCAGTTGCCCCACATTACCAGTCTCTAATTATCCCCACATTGTCGCCATTGCTACCCTGTGTCAGCCCCCGCCGCTAGCTGCCCTCCCCTCTGCTTCTCCCATCCTCTGGCCAGGGGAGTTTCATTTTCACCAACCCCTCAGTTCAGCATGCCTTTTTCCACAACCCCCACCCCTGGGTGTATGGAAAGAGCCGGGTTCCCTTTAGTGCAAGCCTGTCAATACTGTGGACTGTCTGTTTTTTTTTTTCTTTTTACTGGGGCAATACTATACTCTACTGTAATCAACCCTGAAGTATTTATATTATTACCAACTACCCTGTCCTGTACGATACCTAGTGTCATATCATCCAATGACAATGAAGGCTTTTCGTTGCAGAAAGAATTCCATTCCAAAATGAGGATGTTGTTTTTAGGTTTCAAATACACATGTTAATGTAAATGATTTAGTAACCATTGTTTAGGTTTTGCTTCCATTTGTTGGATTTGATAATTTTTCGGATGATGGTTGTGACAGTTGGGGTAAAGAACCACTCTGTTTTAATTTGGCTCATAGAGTCAATGAATTCATTGGAAAACCTTGGAAGAACGTCAACCCCTCCCACAGGTGTTCAACACTGATGACAACTGGACATGTTTAGATGGCAGCCATGCCATCACAACCGTATATTGATGTGGCAAAATGTAGTACCTCCATTCAGTTAGCTGTTTTTTTTCCTGTCTGAAAATGACATTTGTAAAATGGTTTGATAAGTGTTGAGATGTACCCAACCCAATGGTTCCTATTTCCATGTGCCCGTCGAAGGTTTGGAACCTAAACTCGGGGACCGGTTAAAATGATCTTTTGAATGCCTTGTACAATTTAAACAGGACAAGGTGCAGTCCGTGAAAGGTAGCATGAAGGCTTACATCTGGTGTGTTCCTGATCTTACTGGTCTGTACTGGACATGGGCTGATCGGAGTGCTGTGTGCCTGGACAGGTCCAACTGTTGAGTCCGTGTTTCTCTTACCCACTTCGGGGGCGCGGATGTCTCCCCTCGACCCTACAACCTATGTGCCTGTGCAGGTGCGCAAGGTGGAGGTATTTGTAGATGCTTCCACCTATCAAAACCTTCAGATCTTTTCAGCTGCACAGGGTGTTGAACAGGGTCAGGCTGATTTGCATTTTAGAAACGTGTGAGGGGTTTTCTCATCCCAGATATTTGGTTAGCTACTACCTGGAGTATACTCTGAATTCACTGACAGGGGTTACGCGTTAAGGGTCGGGCTCAAGCTTGGGATATTGTGGAAGGCCACAACGACCTTTAGATGAATTTTGTGCTTGTTCTTCTCCAAAGGCTCCACATTTGGCTCCATTGAAACCAAGGTGGGGATCACTTGATCTGCCCTATGAATTCATTTAATATACCATTAGTGTATGTATTTGGATAGAGAAATTGACAGAGCAATGGGTAGTTGCTATAGACCGTAGTAGGACCATTTTCATAATAAGTTTGTAGAAGCACAAGGAGGAGTATCAGTTCGTTTTCTACCCTCATGCACCAGTAGAAGTCTGTTATTACGGCTAATCAGGTTTGCCTGTGTCTCGGTGGAAGTAAGGTTGTCCAAATCTGTCTGCCTTACTTCTGTGCCCGGCTTTGAAAAGTCCACTACTTCTAGATGGTTTTTAAAAGGTTCTACAATTCATCAGCCTTGTGTACAGTGGAGCGCTTTTCAAAAAGTCAACAACCACGAAAATTTAAACGGGACAAAAAAATGTACAATACTGTTCAAGTGTTGCTTTTACTTTTCATTTTGTAAATTCAGTATAATAAATAAGTTAATTACTGCTGTTGGAGGCATCAGACGTGTTTTCTGTATAATTAGAATTACTACCTTCACATCTGCAAGTAATTAATGCCGATTGAATTTGGCTGCTACAATTGACTTCAAACACCACATGCAGCCATGGACCAATCAGAAGCCCGAGCCACGCTCGTCGTAAGTAACTTGAGGTAGGCAACGTTCAGGCGCATACAAAGAATTGAGGATCAGATAATGATTTGGTAACCCTGAATTTGGATAGTCAAAATTGCCATCTGTAGATGATCTACTGACATTCATGCAATCAAAAAAAATTATAAAAAACTAAGTACATACTTTGCTAAGGTTATGGTTATAATAAGTGTATGTGTTAGGGAATGGGTTCAGGTTAGTGATATGGCTAAGACTAGGGTTAGTGTTAGTATATAGTTTATTGAAATGTTATTGATAGCTGTAGATAGTTTGTAAAGCATTCACAGGTTGTCTATCCAAATAAAGGGTTACCATTGTTTTTTATAAAACACAATTTGAGACAAATCATGCATGTGCTTTTTTATTGTGTTTTACATGAAAACAAGACAATACAGTTGTAAAAAAATCAAGAACCGGAACTGTTTAATATGCTGGCTTAAGTGGTAGTGGCCACGTACTGCATTTTTTTGTTCATTTTTTACCTGTCTGTCTCATTTCACTCACAACTTCGACATTCCCTTTTATAAAGCAATATGCCCAGCATGCTTTTCCTTTTAAATACAAGAAACAAGTGAGGCGCCACAGAGCCTTGGGAAATGGCAGTAATTTCAATGAAAGGCTTACCTAAAGATCTGCTGGCACTTTACACTGATTATGGCAGGTGTTGAAAGGATGGTCTTTCTCCCAGCCAAACATCTTTCTGGCACCCACCATTAGTCTTTTCAGCTGGGAATTTTGAACAAGGTGTGCAAGAAGCTGCAATATATTGTCCCTTTCAAATCAGCTGAGCTTGATAATCTGGAGCACTCTTCTGAGATTGTCTGCTTCTTTTACCTCAGCCCCTGTTGCCTGCTGAACCGCTCATTACAAACGTCTGAAATCCAGCTTGACTGCCGTCTTTCCACTTATGAAATGGGTTGAGAATCTAGACCCCCGCTGTTATATGCCTAACTCAGTCTTTTGGAATGTCTGTTCAATTGTTACCTGCCATTCTGATTCCCACTACTTTGTCTATGGTACAGTTAAGCTTTAGAGCTGGCCTTGTTGTACCTCTCCAACAATGAAGTTCAGAAGCAAAATTGTATCTGCTTTAGACAAAGTGTGATGAACCTGTTTTTTAATAGAATGTAATGCCCCTTGGCTGTGTCTGTGAGCCCTACTTAAGGTTTGATTATTGTGCCAAACCCATTATTAGTGTATGTTGTTGTACTTACTGCTGGTATCTCCACCTTAATGTTGACTACACTATTCTGTATGCCAGTGGGTCTCAAAACCCTCCTGGGGGCCTGCAGCCATTCAATGTTTAGATGTATTCCGAAGGTAGCACGTCTGAATCAGCTTGTTCACCAGTGACCAAACCCTTGACTAGAGGATTCAAGGGATTGAGTTTTAGGTTTGAGATCAACTGCTGTGTACAACTGAGCCGTCAGTGAACACTGCTGACCTATAAACAACTTTAATAACATCCAACAATACTTTAATAACATTCAACAATATCTTCACTCACTGTTCCTAGCCCCTTTTCCTTCATCATTTCTCTTCCTAGCTCCTTTTCCTTTACACTCCTAGCTCCATTTGCTTCCCTTTCCTAGCTATTTTTCCTTCCCAAGCAGCTTTTAATCTCCTTTGCGTACTGCATTTTCTCTTTCCTAGCTAGTTGTTCTTATCTATTTCACTTCTGTAGCTCGCTTACCTTTGTTTACTCCACTTAGAAAAGGTACAGAATTCAATGGCTCTGATAGAAAAAACTATGGATAAATCAACAACATTGCAAAATAATAAAAATATACAGAAGAAGATTTGAAAATGCATCCTGTATTCAACAAGGCAAAACTGACAAAATAAAGAAAACTGCCATTAGCCTCTCTGACCACCAGATGTCTGTGTTACACCATTAGAGGAGCAGCAGGAACCATGAGGAGTAGTGGGCGTAACAACATGCATCCTGAAGACATCTTCATTTCAAAGGTTTTTTGGCCCAAGTGAGCAGATGATACTTGTCTGCTTAGTGCCGCCGCTCTGAACAGAATTATCTTTTGCCAGTAAGACGTCTCAATAAGCCGACCAGGGCCGCATTCAGTTCAAAGTTCAAATATTTTTTGCAAAAAGACTTTCTGTGAGTAGAGCAGGAATTAATTTTAGACATGCTTGTGTGTTCTACATTCTGTATCATTTTACAGTTTACCTTAATGTTCCAGAAACAAAAACATTTACTGAACACAACTGTTACTGGCCTTGGTCACATCATAATCAATAGTGGGGGAGGTTGGGGGGGTACATGTGATAGAATCAGAAACCTTCATTTCTGTACTGTCTGTAGCAATAATCTACACTTTTCATAGACACGGGATGTTTTGTTTAAGCCCAAAAGACAGTGACGTTTTCAACTTAATTAACTTGCACAGGCATGAGTGCTGGTACAGAAGTAAATTAGTGGCATCAGGTCTTAATTTCAGTTGATACTGTAGTCACTTACATAACAGTTTTTCAAACAAATAATGTTATTATAGCTGTGGTTCAGAATTTATACACTGTATTTATGTCATATTCACCAGCAGGGATTTGTCATGAATGAACAGTTCTGTTTGAACAGGTTTGTTAGTGAATGGTCTAATTCAAATGGGCAAAAAATGGTCTGATATTGCTCATTATGGGAAAGAATCTGATTCGTTTTGAAACGAATCAGATTTCAAGGGCCTTTCCTATTTCAAGGGCCTTTCCCATCTGATTCGTTTTGAAACGAATCAGATGGGAAATATCCTAGGCTACAGCTTGGTATCTTTGTTGCCTTGGAAACGAGATGCAACACATGGAGAATTCTTACTCTGACTGCTGTGACGTCAAGCTTGGGATGAGTGCAACACGTGGGAGTCTTATTGCTCTGACATCTGTGACGTCAGCCTTGGGATGAGTGCAACACATGGAGACTTCTTACTCTGACTGCTGTGACGTCAAGCTTGGCATGAGTGCAACACTTGGGAGACTTCTTATTCTGACATCTGTGACAGATGGAACCAACTACATTGTATATTCTAATCATTGGCTTAAATGAACACATCTAGGTCCAACATGCATGCTTTCTTGAGATATTTTGTTGAAAAAAGCAAACACAATAATTTTTACTGGTAGACTGGACAGTATCAAAAACAAACAGGTGAGTCTTATAGGTGGGGGTCTGGTGACTAGCCTGCCTGCTATGCAGTGATATAACAAACGATCTATGGCTTGGGTGGCTGGTTTCTTTGTCTATTTCAAGGGCCTTTCTCTGTCACCACCTGGAAGGTTCTGGGTGGCTCCTAGCCCTTCCCCCTCAGACTCAACATTTGCCCTTCTTGCCCATCGGTGCCCGCCTTCTATCTGCGTGACGGGCATGCGTCGGCCTACTGCGCGGCATGCGTCATTCAAGCAGAGGTGCAAGCGTTATCCGTCTGCGTGATGCGCATTGCGGAAGCTGACGGGCGCATGGCACCCAACGCCTGAAGGGGGCTTGGCACCCAACGGCTGCTGGCATATATCCGGGGGCGGGGCAACACTTGTCATTTCAGTCTATGCCGTCCAAAGGTCTCTGCATGGCCCTGCTAAAAATCACCTACCTAGGAGCAGCTGACACAATGACCTGGTCCTGCAGCCCATTAGGATTCCCTACTGGGGCCTCTGTGAAACCTTCTAAGGACCTGAGGGCTGATGCCAAGGGGGCTAAATTTATTTGGCCGTGTGGACCTCGTTAGAGATGTGGATACGGAAGAACTTGAACCTCCCTACCTGCTCCCCTTCAGCCTTGTTGATAGGGGCCAGGTTCCCTCCATTCCCTCTAGTCCACAGACAGATTCCTTGCCTCGCTGATGTTCAGGGAGTGATGGTTGTCCTGGCACCTTGCTGCCCGGTCACACCACTTCCCTGTAGGCGGTCTTATCATCAGTGATCTGGCTTCTCACTGTTGTCATCATCAGCAAACTTGATGATGGTGTTGTAGTGGCTGGGCAGTAATTGCAGTAGGGGCCCCTGTGTTAAAGGGTTTGGCAGGCAATGTTATTGCCTATTCTCACCGCCTTGGGAGGCCCATCGGGAAGCCCAGGACCCCTGTTGCAGAGAGAGACATTCAGGACCAAGGTCCTGAGCATATTATTCTACTTCTTGTTAGACTTGTTGGTTTCTGTAAAAGCAAAATGCCTTCATCCTCCTAGAAGTTGAGCGTCATTGTATTCTATTATAAAAAGTTTCTTAATACAGAAATTTTCTTGTCATGAAAACATTAAAACGCCAGGCCCCAACCAATGGAGCTACAAATTAATAAATCAGTTAGAGTCAGAACATCCTACGGGACGATATCTCCAACTCAGCCCAGTGAAATCTCAAATCTGCATTCATTCTTAGTTGCTCTGGGTAAGAGCCTCTGGTAAGTATACTGTATATTAAATGTATCACCCACAAGGGAATGGGCAGTGTGCACATTTTAATAGGATGTTACACAAACACTTTATTAATAAAGTCCCATTGTCTTAAACACAACTGAAAATACAGTGATAGACAGGCTTAACCCCTATGAAAGGCTGTTGGATCTTCCAGTAGACCAGATTTTAGGCAAGGAGGGGGAAGTGGTCTGTGTGGAGAACTAGGTTGAAGACCATAAAGAGCATTTTTCAACATCAAAAAATTTACATCATATTGAACTGTTCCAGTGAGGTCATCAGGTTATCGATTCGGTGGGAAAGGGAGAAATGACTAGAAATGACGCCAAATGCTTAGGAAAGAAGTAAAACCCTTCCAGACTCTTGAAACCAGTGACCCAGGCTAGCTGACTGCAGATGCAAGTTGTAGAACAGGGCACGCTTAGCAGGTTATTGAACATGTCACAAAATGAGTGATTTTTAATCAGTATTTAGACAGAAAGTGTCTGAGAAAAGAGGCATGGACATAGTATATAAATACAATAAAATGTTGGCACTTGTTTGATGTTTTCCATTGTTATTTTGAAGAAAAATTACTTGATGAATTATGGATGAGTTATCAAGAGATAATCGGGAAAGAGCAGAGTGTGGGGCCGAGGGACAAGAAGGAGAAAAGAGGGGGGTGGGATGAGGGGAATGAGAGCAGGAGAAAAGTAGATGGGAGAATAAGAGGAGGAATTGACTGAGGAAAAACAAGGGAGAATGAGAAGAAAATAAAGAGAAAAGAGGACATGACAAGGGGGAGCGATTAGAAAGAGATGTTAAGGAAACTGCATTGTATGATTAACTTCTCTGTAAGACTTAACCCTGGTTGACATTTCATAGCTAGAGGCATCACTATAAATTGACTTTCAAATTCAATGTTTGTCCATGTCAGTGTGAAATTCATGCACCCTTTTTTAGTTTCTAAATCATTACTCTTTGTAATTTGAGTAATGATTTAGTCTTGTTATTTTCCATCATCCGTTTTAATTAACTAAATCCCTTTTGTTTTAGTCACATCCAGTTTTTATTGCCTTATTAACTTAGGGAGTGCACAATACACAGATTCCACATGCAAAAAATATACATGGTTATCAATTTCATCAATTTTCATCATATTGTATTTTTCAGCATGCAATTCTTTTGCACTATTCACTATCCAACACACACAAAAAGACAAACATACAACACAGTTTCCAAAAAAGATGGGACGCTACGTAAAATGCAAATAAAAAGAGAATGCAATCATGTGCAAATCGTTTAACGTCAATATATAATTGAAAATAGTACAAAGACAACATATCAAATGTTGGACCAGAGAAATATTATTGTTTTCGGAAAAATACATGCCCATTGTGAATTTGATGCCAGCAACACGTTTCAAAAAGTTGGGGCATGTTTACCACTGTGTTGCATCACCTCTTGTTTTAACAATACTAAGTTAAGTGTTAGGGAACTGAGGAGACCAATTGCTGTAGTTTTGAAAGACTGTCTGGATGGCAGCATTTGTTGCTCCAAAATCTGGATATATTGTTCAGCATTAATGGTGCCTTCACAGATGTGTAAGTCACTCATGCCATGAGCACTAATGCACCTCCATATCATCACGGATGCTGGCTTTTGAACAACGCGCTGATAACAAGCCGGATGGTCCCTCTCATCTTTAGCCCAGAGGCGTCCATGATTCCCAAAAATAATTAAATATTTTGATTCATCAGACCAAAGGGCAGTTTTTCACTTCTCCTCAGTCCATTTTAAATGAGCTTGGGCCGAGAGAACACGGCGGCATTTCTGGATCTTTTTTATACATGGTTTCTTCATTGCATGGTAGAGTTTTAACTTGCATTTGTGGATGCAGCAACAAACTGTGTTCACAGACAGTGGTTTTTGGAAGTGTTCCTGAGCCCATACAGTGATTTCTACTACAGAATCGTGTCTGTTTTTAATGCAGTGGCCTCAAAGAATAAAGCCATCCAATATTGTTTTTTTCGGCCTTGTCCCTTATCTACGTAGGTTTCTCCGGATTCCCTGAATCTTTTAATGATTTAATATACCATAGATGATGAGATCCCCAAACTCTTTGCAATTTTACGTTGAGAAACGTTATTCTTAAAATTGGTACACTATTTGCCTGCTCAGTCTTTCACAGGTTGGTGAACCCCTCCCCATCTTTACTTCTGACAGACTCATCGTCTCTGGGATGCTCTTTTTATACCATGATGTTCCACCAGGTTCTATTTTTTAGCATTACACAACTTTTCCAGTCTTTTGTTGCCCCTGTCCCAACTTTTTTGAAATGTGTTGCTGGCATCAAATTCAAAATGGGTATATATTTTTCAAGAATCAATTGAATTTCTCAGTTTAAACATTTGTTATGTTGTCTTTGTACTATTTTCTGTTGAATATAGGGTTTAAATGATTTGCACATCATTGCATTCTGTTTTTATTTCCATTTTACACAGTATCCCAACTTTTTAGGAACGGGGTTGTACAATGAATTTATAAGAAATATCTGATCTGATGAAAAAAGTATTTTTTTCATCCAAGTGCTCAAGTCTGAAGGGAGTTTGTGATATATTTTTGGTTTAACACACCAGTGAGGTAAGCAAAAAATTTAAATATCTGAAAAAACTGCTTTGACCCCTGGTGTTGGGAAGGGAGGAAGGTGAGGATTGGACCAACAGAGTAAAGGGTTGTTGGGGAGGGAAGGAGATTGTTTATAAATGTAAAACATACAGTAGTTGATATAATATTTCAACAAATAAAATGCAAAAATGAAATAGTGATTTGAATTTATGATTGAAAAGATCATATCACCTATATGTCAACGATTCATGTAAATCTCCTAGTTAGCTTGATTTGTTCATTATTGTGAGTTATATTCAATGCTGGCTAATATTAATAATCTGCTAACTCATGGCATATGGCTGGGTGGCTAGTGCTCTGGGCCTTGCTGTTGCCCTGACACGCGTGCAAATCCCAACTGTAGCAGGGACTGAGTTAGGTCGTGGGTGTTTGATTCAGACATTCCTCTGTCTCTCTGCATCACTCACACACAAGGTTGTAACCATGCAGCCTGAATGTTGCTGCTGATGATGTGGGCTAAATCAAGTGTCATCAACTGCTAATCAACTCTTATGCTGCTGTGGCAATACTGTTTCTGTTCAAGCATCGCGCCTGACAGGGCCAATGACCTGGATACTAGGTGCAGGCATTCTCCATAGAGGGCAGAGTGGGGCAAACGAGCTCTGTATGTGTAGAGCCCTTCTGTGAACGTGTTTGTACACACATAAGCTGAATTCTAAATGACCTCCTTCTCCTCTCTCCTTCATTTACGCATTTACACGCGCATCCGTCGTTTGGCCAAGTGTCCCAAAGCTGAGGGAGATAAATTATCCTCTTCCAATGATTTTAAAATGACGCAGCCTTTATAAGCTAGACATATTTACTCCACAGGCAATGTAATCTGCTCTCTGGAGATCTACAGGAATTACAAAAGGGGAGGGAAAAGGCAGGAGGGAACAATCTCTCGTCACAAATAACAATGCTGATTTGAGAAGCCCTGATTCCTCCCTCCATCCCTCTCACGATCCTAAAATCCTCCTCTGACCAGTGACATTACACAGAAAAAGATCAAGAGAAGTTTGAGAAGAGAGCTCAAATGTTTAAATCATCCAAACAAACACAACAAAATTCCGTACTCATTTGTAGACGTTAATCCTAGAAATAACATACAAACATAGAGATTCAGGTTGGACTCATGTATTCAAACGCTTCACAAAGCAATTCAGTTTTTAAAAATCAATAAGGATAGTATAATAGAAAATAATGACGATATCTAAAAGGAATGTTTAGTTCACAGGCTACATCTGCTCAAGGCTGTTCTACACTGATCAAATAACAGAAGATGAGACAAAAAAGAGGAAGATAAAAGTTTTTAATATAGAACGTCTAGAATCAGTAGAGAAGGTGGTGTTTACAGGTTGTACTGTTCAATGATTGGCCGTCGGCTC
Organism: Esox masquinongy; assembly: GCA_016801175.1. Classification (NCBI taxonomy): domain Eukaryota; kingdom Metazoa; phylum Chordata; class Actinopteri; order Esociformes; family Esocidae; genus Esox; species Esox masquinongy. The sequence continues at coordinate 19,998 of JACXGI010001307.1, forward strand.
AGGACTATGAATCACTTCATGACATCTCTATCAAGCTTGGTTACTTGGTTTACACTGGAACCCAAAGACCATTCTAAACAATCATTTTCTGGACCATCACCACACATACTTCTATAAAAAAACATTCACATAACATTCAGTTCAACAATCAGTTGAATCACAACTACATTTTTGTTTAAAGTGCATTTAAAAAGAATCTCATTAAACTTGGAAAAAAAAGTCTCTCTTAACGCTGCAGTACAGATACAGTCAAACGCACACACATATAGTATATACACACACAGTCACACACACACATACAAACATGTATTGTCCAGATGTCTAGCCCACTGTAGGGTCATTAGATGAAGCTCTGTGTTTACTGTACCTGTAATCTTTGTGAAGTTCTCTCTGTATATGAGTGTGTGATCATTAGTAAGGGCAAACACACTTAGGGTGGTGATTATGTGCAAGCACACACACACACGCACACACAAACACAGACACACAGAAGAACATTCGTAAATGCATGATGATTAGTGTTCAAACACAGTTTAGATGATGATTATATATGTTATGACTCATACAGCTTTAACCACCTGTTGTCTCTTTCCACCAAACTGTGTGTGTGTGTGTGTGTGTGTGTGTGTGTGTGTGTGTGTGTGTGGTTGTGTGAGTGTGTCAAATTATGCAGCAACATGGGTCAGCCTACTAAACACTTCTCCACATTATACAGAGTTAATGAAGCAGCGGGACACCAAGGCAACAGAACATCCAAAACACAACATTCACAGTCACTCCGACTTCACACCACTACACAGTTTGCACCTCTTCTGTTCACAACCCAGATTCTCTCCTCACCCAGCTATGATGGTTGAGCCTTCTGCCGTAAAATGGCTGAGTTGTCAGTGTGTGCCTCTGTGTGTGTGGGAGGGTGGGGGTTGGGGGGAGATGGATGGGGTGAACCTTGGAGTTGAGGGCTTAAACCGTGGCAAGGAAATCGTCTAGAGATGTCGAGTCATATTTGTCATGTCAAGTTGGAAGGATGTTTTGGGGGCACTAAACACTCTACCCTTCCCTTGAGTGGGAGTTAACAGCTGGTGGCAGCTCTGTGTGTGCTGAGTTTTTCTGTGTCTGGGTTTGTCTGTATATGTGCATTTGTATAAATGTGTGCGCGCATGCCCACAGATAAATGCCAGATTTAATCCAACTGGAGTTTGTTTTACTTCGCATGTTTCTAAAACCTGAGATCGATGTGATCATTTATCATTTCTCAGACAGTACTCCTTCAATCTTTCTATGTAACATGTTGGTACAGCACTACGGTAATTTCGAAGAATGCTGAGAGATGGAGATAGATGAAAGCTGAGAAAGGGGGACTTTTACCCTCTGGAGGCTGGAGTGCAGAAGATTCCCTCAGGAAAAACCAGGACCTGGCTGTCATCCTTTGAGCCTCTCTGATCTACAGCCTCATCATTTCTGCTTCAGACAACTCCTGTTGGGTTGTCATGCCAACCAGTCTGGCTAATGTTACTTCACGGTGTCTTTTCATCATTCTAACTGTCCGTGAAGTTTGAACCTCTTCTTTTAGATTCCCATGTGCTATCCTAAACACCCAGTCATTTTGACTTGCACAGGAGCTCAGTGAGTATCTAATCTAAGAGTATTGAACATTAACAGTATAACCAGTTTTTGTTTGTAGAATAGAATAGTCAATTAGATATATTTAGTAGACTAGGATTGTAGTTCAGCAAAGAGCTACATTAACATTTAAAAAATAATAATAAATGAATATAAACACTGCACATTTGGGTGCTTAAACTTTTTTTTTTTTTTTTTTTACAGCTAATGGATACCAGAATTTCTACCAAAAAAACATTGAAACGGCACACATTTCTTGGGGTCAGTCCTAATTTTTGGTGACCTGTCCCCTGACAGCTGTCTCTTCCTTGTTTATTTTAGAGAATGAAAAAACTGAACAAAGTCGCTTTTTCAGTGATCAGACAATTTCATCACCTAAGAATTGCATGTAAAAGGAGATCTAATCAAACCTCTCTATATTAGAAGGTCTGATTAGTGAACCATTTTAACCATCATTCTCCCATCTTTCCTACTGCCAGAATTTGTCCAATACACCAAAAGCATGAACAACTGGGTGATTCTGAAATGACCAGATGTAGACAAAGATCAAATGTTAAGAATTATTAATAACCCAATTTTAAATAGCAGAAACTGAATAACTGTTCCAGGGTTCCATTTAAGAAATCACGTCACCTCTTAGGGTAACTTCCTGGGGGCAGGTGACAATGAGAAGGGGCCAATGTGATAGTTGCCACATTCATATGTCTGTCAGAACAAATTAGCAGATGGGACATTTGTGAGTTTAATTCCCACTAGCACGCTGCATATATCCTGAACACACACAAGCATGCCCCCTATTAATAGATCAATGGAGGTCACTGTGGAAAGGGTCAAAACCTTTACTTTCCTCTCCTAAAATGGTCCAACCACACTAGCAAAGCAGTTAAGAAAGTGTTGAGCCTCTTCAATCTCAGATGGCTAAAACAATTTGGAATGTTCCAGAAGATCCTCACTACAGATACACCATCGAGACAATACAGCCAGGATTGTATGACTGCCCGGTATTTACTGCCTGGTATTTACTGTCTGGTATTTACAGCCTAGGATTTACAGACGGTTATTTGTAGCCTGATATTTATGTTTTACTATCCTTGTGGGGACCCCGAATATGTTACTATTTATAATAATATTTTCTGTAATACCTTCCCCTAACTCTTCAGACAAAACTAGATGAATTTTCCTCATGGGGATTGGGAAAATGTCTCCACAAGGTTAAACTTTCCTTGTTTTACTATCCCTCAAAGATTTCTGGTTCACACTAGGATAGTAGAAGTTACAGTACGTACCCCCTTACCCTAACACTAACCTTAACCTATTTAAATCCAATTTTTCCTAATCCCATACCCCAAAACTAACCCTTACCATAACCCCAAAAGCCTTTTTCAAAGGACTAGCTAAAGGTTGTCACCTTCCCTAATTTCCCATGGGTTACTATACTGGGTTACTGGGTTACTACACTGTGAAGAATAGTAACGTATGTACACACACACACACACACACACACACACACACACACACACACACACACACACACACCATAGTAAATTTGGTAATTCAAAATTTCATACATGAGGGATATGGTTGGATCATTAAAACTTAGAGGCAACTTAAAACAACAACAAAAACTGTCAATATTAAAATGAATTGCAGATGTACAATATCAAGCTGGATGTCAGAGTTTTTGCAGTCTCACCACAAATGAAACACTGGATAGAGAAGAAAAACATGTGCTTCAGGAATCACGCTGAATGTTTTTTTTTTTTTATAAAACTAGTAGATCTTTTTTACTTTTTGACGAAAATATAAAAATCATGGAATGTATATTTAAACTGTTTTTCCTTCCATTTTGTACAATCGTAAAGTGGATGTGGATTCATTACAAAGATATACAGTGGCCAGCCTTCCAAGACAAACACCAGCCAGTTTCCAGACAGTCAGTCAGCCAGACATAAAAGCAGTAAACCAGCTAGACAGTCACGTCAACCAGACATAAACCCAATAGACTAGCCAGACAGTCAGTCAGCGAGACCTTCCGCAAGTAAACCAGCCAGACAGTCAGTCAGCCAGACATACAGCGAGCAGCGAGTAAACCAGCCAGACAGTCAGTCAGCCAGACATTCCGCCAGTAAACCAGCCAGCCAGTCATTCACTGTGTGAGTGCTCTTTCTGCTGTGCATCAGTACATCAGCACCAGGACCTCCCTCTACAGCCAGCCTGCAGCCTCCCTGCCAGACACAGCTGTCAGTCACCCGCTACCCACTGGCTCGCTGTGGGACACGCAGCACCGCAGGATACACCGCCACCGCGTGGTGCCATTACTCCCCTCTCCCTCTCTGCCTTCGTTTTTCTGTCTGTCTCTCTTTCTTAGTCTTACCTTGCTGATTGCTAAGCAGCTTATACATTTTCCTTCAGTTGTCACACATCACCAGACTGGGAGGGTAGACCGTGGGTGTCAACGGGGTTATTCTCATGTTACAAACACCATTGTCTTATCAGCTCAAGACACCCTTGATTTCAGAATTGTCTATCTGATTCACTGTCTATCTCACTGACGGTCTATCTATCCGACTGGTGGGAAAGAAGCTTAACACCCAAGGATGACGCCAAACTCCGGTGACGGCAGTTCTTCTGGGTTAAACTGTATTAGCTTAGAAATATACAGTCACCATGGAAACAGAACCCACGCGTCCTTGCGTCTGTCAGTCTTTCTGTCTGTCCAGCTGTTTGCTACCTGGCGAAGCTGCTTGTAGCGCTCTGTCCATGCTGCTCCATCGATAAGCTGTATGGATCTGTTTGTTTGCTTTTAGCTAAGTGCATTCATTAGTTCTGTATACTCTGCTCATTCTGCAATGCTTTGTAGGAATTCAGAAATCGACCGATCATCATGGAGACTGGAGCCAACCAACTCTGCCTATCCTGTCTGTCCATTAGCATTTGCTTTTCTCTGCAAACTATGTCCATTAGGGTTTTCTGTCTGTTATTTAATTGCTTGATATGAACTGTATCCTTGTTGTTTATGTGGTGTCCGAAAGCTATACATACTATATAATGTCAAGTAGCTCTCAACCATTAGCTTTAGCCATTAGCGCTGTAGGCAAGCTGTTAGCTACATATGCTAACACTGGGCTCTGCCCGTGGAGGGGGTACAGCGCTCATCGACCCTGCTCGGTTCAAAGTTGACATCTTGGTGATCCCCTCACTGCCGACGGTGGATAGCGGGAAACTCTCATAGCTCTCTGGTGCCCCCAAGCCACAGTGGCAGCGCTGGAGCTGGGTCTTTAACTCCCTCTGGAAGTTACTGTTCAGGAAGCCGTACACCTGTGCGCAGACAGAGATTTAATGAACACCACCACTTGAATGTATTTCATAATTGCATTTGAATTTCCACTACATTAGTGAATCCAGCAAGTAGCATTCTGTTAAATTAATTTAAATTCAGCTCCGTTAAATTCCACTCACCACCGGATTGACGCAGGTGGAGGCCATGGCGGTGAGGTGGCAGGCTGAGAACACAGCATCGTGCTGGCACGCGGGCAGGACCTGGTGGTGCCAGTCGAATATTGTATTGAACACATTAAGCGGCAGCCAGCAGAGGGCGAAGGCGGCTACGATGGCTGCCAGCATTGCATTGATCCTCTGCGCTCCTCTGGCCTTGCGGCTCCGCTCCACCACGTCCCTGAATGGGGGAAGCACAGCAAAGGAACTTGAACTTGGCACTTATACCGCGCATTTCCAGACACATTCGTTTGTCTTCTTTGTCTGTGTCTTAGTAATTTTTGTACATGTTTTTTTAAATTCTCTTTTAACGCTGGTGGGCAAAAGGAATGGAGTAGATGGTTTGGGATGTATACAACACCATGTATTAAATAGTTAAATTTATATTAAATAATTAACACTATTAACTATTACTTAATTATTAATTGAATTAATTAATGTGTTCATAATTGGGAATTCATAGGTTACTGTCCTGATGCCTTACACTACTCGTGTCTGAGTAAACAGACAATTCATTTACCTCCAGCTTGGTCCATTATGATTTATTTCCAAAGCATTGGTCCCAAAAACTCTGCAAGAGAATATCTTTTCTATTTCATTACATTTCTTTGTGTCATTTTTAATTGCATCTAGTCACTGCTCATCTAATGACCTCAGGTCGCTTTTGCAGGTGCCCGAACTGCCAATGGGATTTTCTAGACATCGAGCAGGAAATTCCTGCTGACAATGCGCCCCACCTCCCTGGGCAATGCTGCCCAATGTGCATCATCCATAAGGCTTACTAACCACTCTTGAACTAACCACACAGTCTAGGCTCAAACCTAGTGGTCAGTTTGATGCTGTAATACAGCATAAGACCTCTGCACAACCGAGGAAACCTTGGTATTTCATTTGCAAAATGTAGTTCTTAAAACACGAATCCATTCATCTAAACTATATCTTCACATACAAATAATCACTCTAATAAAACACCAGTAAATGTACACCAGTAATTGGACTGACCCCAGTTATGAATGTTTTTCTCAGTTGTAAATATATCATGACAACAATGGCCAAATGCATTTTTACAATGTCTGATATATTTTTTGCATTTGTGCTTAAATTGCTTTGCCAAGACCCTATTTTGCTAAACTTTGAATGCAACCAATATGTTGTTTCCCGTAATAACAAAAACACCAGAAAAGGAACCAGGCAAGCCTAGATCAGCCAGCCTACAATTCAAAGCGCTAGACGCTGTTGCCCTCTATGGGTTCAAACCCAGGTCTCCCACGTGAGTGGTTGTTTTTAACCACTACACCACAGTGATATACATCTGCCCAGCATCTTGACATTAGATCATTTTGTCACACGTGAACATCACGCCAAGTTTGAATATTTCACTAGACACCATTAAGCATTGTTAGCCTGACCAACGTTTTTTATTAAGTTTACCTCCACCACAAATAGCATCTATGAAATATGGCTTTTGACTCTGGCCATTTTAACAGCTATTAGCCAGTAATTGGCTTACTAGTATCTAACTTATTACTTACTACTACTAAATCTTAGTAGTCATAAGATTTGAGCAATTTCTAGCGAGACTGAATATGAACTTAACACAGCCAAACTAGTTCATGGCACAAAAACGTTTGTTTTTCTTTCATTCGTGAATGATATTGATACAATAACTATCAGTATAGGTGACGATAACTGACTTTTTCATCAAGTGAAAAGAAGAGAGAATTGTGGAAACCCCTCCTCTTTTACTGCCCGCGGTGTTTTTATCTAGCCTATATTACCCCAAAAAGCATGCACGGATGCATACTTCAAAAATCCACCAGAAATAGTCGCAAAATAAACAGTTTTATTTTAGGCTTCCTATTATGTAGCTACTAAAGGTTGTTGCCAGCGAAGTTTTTGTCTATCCTGACCCAAAATCATGCATGGATGCGTACTTCGAAAATCCACCAGATATAGTCCCAATATAACCATGAACAGTTTTATTTTAGGCTTACTATAAAGCAGCTGCTGAAGGTTGTAGCCAGCAAAGTTTTTATCTATCTGGAACAAATCCTAATGCATTATCTTCTTTGACTGTGACGAGATTCGAACGTGGGACCTATTGGTTGCAGGTCCGCGTCTCTAACTACTCCGGTCAGTCAGTCAGTCACTCACTCACTCACTCACTCACTCACTCAGCAAGAGACATTCGCTCTTCTTGGCCGGCTCCACTTACGCAGTCCGGCAATTTCCAGGGAGTACCAGAAGCAAGTTGGTGTGTGGGGGTGTAGGCCATATTAGTATGTGTACTTCAACGGATATGATAGACACAGAGACAGCCATTGAGGATCTGTATGTCTAGAATAGGATGGAACATTTGCCCCTTTATGAGAACCAGAAAGTACTGACTGTACCAGCTGTCCTCGCCTTCGGACATGGTGTGGAGGTCATCAGGACAGATGACCTAACAATGCTATGAAAGGGCCAGGGACTCACAGTGCCCTGGAGTTTTTAAACGAACTTCACATCTTAGTCGTCCAGGGCAACACTGTGAAAACACCAGTGGTGTCAACCAACTTTCTACCAGTGGACAGTTTGTTTTAATCGTGCCTTGTTTGAAACCCGGTGCTCCCTCTGGGGTATTATGGAGCAGGCTTTCTTTGTGGAGAGAGAAGACACTGCAGGGATGCTGCCATAATCATCACGTGCCAGAATTAGAAATGCCTCTTTGACAGTAATTGGGCACAGTTGGCGACAGTAATCTCACAAACTGGGAGAAATGAGGTCAGCAGAAGCATGACCCGGGCAAAGCTTGCGGGGGAAGTCAGAAGCTGTGTAGAAGTCATGGCAGGTGACTTGGGAAATTATCCAAAACATTCTGTTCTTTCAATGCTTCTAAATCTTTCATCAGCCAGCTGAGCTGGAGCAGGAGCTGCAGGTGTTTGGAAATGCAACACCATCACACATTTTAGAACTTGAACCCGGCCTGGAAGCCTTGATTGACCTGTTGTAGCTATACTCAGTCCAAGAGGAGGACAGTTATATTGAAGAAAAACCTGGTAGTTATAATTTCCCAATTTTTGTTATTAAAGTGAGAGTAAGACTTTCCATTCAGATCAATCAACTGTTCTCTAAAATAGTTGTTGGTAGAAGAACTGAGCTGGAAGAGCATGTTTGCATCCTGCCAGCAAACCTTCTGAAGAACTTGATGCTGTCAGCTGTTCAAACAAATAATTCAACTTAAAAAGTCTCTAAAAAAAATCATGACTTGAGTCAGTAGTCATTTGAAAAAACGCTGGTGAACTGCACATCACTAGTACTTGCATGTGTCTGTGTGTCTGTGTCTGTGTGTGTGTGTGTGTGTGCATGTGTCACCTGCGTCGACGTAACCGTAGGAAGATGCGGAGGTAGCAGAGCAGCACCAGCAGTAGAGGGAGGCAATACTGGAACAAAAGCAGGGAGGTTGTGTAGGCCAGGCGGTGTTTTTCTGTCGGCCATTTCTCCATACAGATCACATGGTCTCTGAAATAGAGAGAGAGGGATATTCTGTATGTATTGTACTGTATGTAGATGCATTCCACAGTAAAACAGTGGTAGGCAGATGGTGATGCTTCATCTGGCACACATTGTCAAATTCAAACACACACACACACACACACACACACACACACACTGGCTCACCTGAAAGGATTGGCGGGCAGGGTGAGATTCTGGAAGGGGTATGTTGTGATGTTGTAGGACAGGAAGGGGAGGGATATGAAGCAAGCGACCAACCACGTGAGACCCACGGCCAGGTAGGAGTGGCCGGCTGCTGGCGACCAGCCAGTCGGGTGCAAGATCAGCTGATGGCGCTCCAATGCGATCAACACCAGGGAGAATATAGACACGGTCACTGACGTGCACTGTACGAACGGAGTGACCTGAGACAGACCAGATCAGACCAGAACACAGTATATTATCAAACGGTCACACACAGACGCAGGAAATCTGGATCATGGATGTTCCCTTAAACAAAAGCGTGCGCTCTCACCTTGCAAAGTGCCTCCCCTAGTACCCAACGGTCCATCAGAGTATAGATCACGGTGACAGGCAGACACACCACACACATCAGGATATCCGAGCACGACAGGTTGGCGATCAGAATGTTCGTTACGTTACGTAGCTCCTTCTGCCGGCCGATGATAAACACCAGGCCCACGTTGCCTAGCAACCCCACCGCGATCACCGTGCTGTAAGCCACAATGAGGAATGTGGCCCCGCCCACCGAAGGTGGGCACTGGGACCAATCAGTGTTCTCCCAGGTGCCAGGGGAGCTGCTGTTATTGGTCATGTTGGATAGATGGTTTGGGGTCTGTTAGAGGTTGGTAAGTGAGAGGGTAGAGACTGAAGGTGATGAGGGCTAGAGGGATCTAAAGGGGATATAGCGGGGTACAAGCTGACAGGGTACCCAAGTAGTTATAGTCCTTCTATACCCTCCTCGGTTTTCCACCTCCGGTTGGTCTTCATGTTGCTAGAATCTCCCTGATTGGCTCTCCGAGTTTGCTTATCACTGTTATTAGAGTAGCCCACTCCCTCAGTCTCATGGAGACACTGTAATTGGCTTGGCTCAGGTTCAGCTCAAATCTGTAAAGCAGGGAAGACAATTGAAGATAATCTCAGAATCAACAGTATTATACAGCAGAAGAGAAGAGAAATAACAAAATTGTCCATTGGTAAGATCAAAAACCATGCCAAGAAGATGAGAGAATTGAGGGAGGGGTTAAGGAAAAGAGAAATAGCTTAGAAAATAAACACGAGGGGCAATGTAGGGAGAGAAAACAGAGTGAAAAGAAAGAACAGGAGATGAGAGCAGAAGAGATTAGAAGAGAGGACAAGAGGATAATGAAAATAAATGAGGGAGAACAGAGTTGAGATGAAGACAGAGAGAATAGTGAGGAAGAAGATCAGAAAAAGGGAGGGTCAAATTTGAGAACAGAAAAAGAGAAATGAGGGGAAAACAAATAAGAAAAGTGGAAGAAAAGAGATGAGATATGGCCCAAAGAAAATACTAAATATTAAAATGTCCACTAAATATTCATAACATTCATTATGACTCTAGCCAGTGTTGGAGAGCTCAGGGATAGATATTAGAGGAGGTGAAATGAGAAGAGTAGGATATTATTCTGTCAGCCTCTTTCCTCATGAAAGCAGCTCTTGATGCAACGTTGTGAGTGACAGTTACTACAGCTTCTGGCTCTCTCCCTGTTTGTCTCTTTGTCTCAGCCTGTCTCTTGCTAACTCACGCCTCTCAAAACATCCTTTTGTGGGCTTTGTTTATTTCGTTTTCCCAGCAGGTTGCACACACACATACATACAGATATATGCATGCACTGACACAAACCCACTCAGACATGCACGCACAAACACTCACACGCACACCCACCCATGCACATACGCATGCATGAACACTCACGCGCAGAAAAGATCAACTCTTTACAGTGACACTAAAATGGAGAGTAGATTTCTGGCACATTTGCATAAGAGGGCGAGCACAGCTCAGATGAGGTGTGTAGTCATGCAATCATAAACACTCTCAAACTATTACCCATACACTGCCCATTAAAACAGGAAACAAAGACACAGGAGAGAAGACGGAGGGAAAAGGAGAGACTACAAAGATACTGATAACATACCCACAAAGCGAGACACACTACCTTCAGGTTAATAGTGTGATTATACAGCCCTTCTTACCAAAGACACATTACAGGCTCCCCTGATGAGATTAAACATTACAGGCAATGGCTTATTATGACCCACAAAGAATGATGTGTATGCCTGTGTGTCCTTTTAGCCACGGCAGGTGTAGTATAGTATAGATATGGATAGCCAGCCTTGAGTACAGGCTGTAATCGAGAATATCACCATGTCAGGAAGCAGAACGGGTTGTCTAAAAGTCCTGCCCTCTCTAAAAATATCAATTTGTACTAGACACAGACTGACTGTGAATAACACGCATGCAATGCTCGGATGCACAAGATAACACACACGAACACACAAACACACAGGCACACGTGAGCAACGTGCGCACGCACGCACGCACACACTCGCGCGCGTGCACACAAGTGCGCACACTCAAAGTGCACACACACTCACACACAGACAGAGAGAACGTTTCTCCTTCGTATTTCATCTGGTTCATGCTCAGCTTTCTCCCTCAGGACAACGGCGTCCTGGTTGGAGAAATCGTTTTAATTAAACCCAATTTGAAAACCAATACGTCATGTTTATGACTCTGCCTCATTACCGCACACATATCACTATCACTGATCAGGAAAAACAACGTTAATATCTCTGTTCTGTTTCGCCGGCCAGTCTTCACTGGGTCATTTTACTGTACCATTAATGTTGCTGGTGAATGACCAGTTGCCCTCATAATGAGTCACCCCCCCGCCTGTGAATTCCCTCCCTCCTGTCATCCACTGTCTCACTGCCTTTTACCAGCCATTTCCTTTGTTCTTTCTTTCTTTACCCTCCTCCTGCCTCCCCCCTCTTTCTTTCCCCCTGTCTCTTTCTCTCCCCACATTCTATTTCTGTCTGATAGGTACTACTGTTGGGTCATTAAAGGAGCAGGTAAGGTTGATGAGCAATATACTGCTGGTTTGTTACAAAAGATAGGAAACAAAAGCTACTGGACTTGTACAGTCAAACCTGTGTGTATGTGTGTGTGTGTGTGTGCATGTGTGTCGCATGAGTGTGTGTGTGTTGGATGTTGAGTCACTCAGTGAAAATTCCTCATCCATCATCTCACACAACTCCCTGCTGGGACAACCCCCCTCCCCGTTCCCTCTCTCACAAACGTACTAACTCTTGCATTTCCACAGGCATTCTAGTGGTATAGGACATAGTGTTCTCTCTCAAAGGGTAGAATATTGTTTTTCTTCCTTTCCTCTACATACTCTTCTAAATACACCCCGCTCATCTTCTCTTCTCCTGTTCTGTCCTTCCTAACAGCCTTAGGTCCCAAGACAGTTAGCATGTTCCACAATGTATTACTCTATACGACAACATGAGATTCAACTCCATTTTACATTAACTACAAGCATATTTTGTATTTGGTTTTCCCATTTAGCTGAAACTTCCTTGGGTATTGACTACATTGTAATATGAAATGAAATTCACACACACACCCACACACACACACACACACACACAAACAAACAAACAAACAAACAAACAAACAAAAAGAAAAACATGACAGAGGTGAAGTCCCTCAGTCCTCCTCTGTGGTGTACTATTCATATAAACTTGTCATTATGTTATATTGTTGTCAGGCAGTTTTCAGATGAGATAAATCACCCAGAATATAATATTCATTAGTATAGTTTAATAATGAACTATGAGTACCAGAGTAAGTGCTGAACACCGTGCTATATTAAAAAAACACTATGCTATTAGTTATGATCTTACACCCTGAAGGCTAAAGAGGGCAGTCTCAAATTACCCCAGTCCTGCATTCTACTACACACTTTTTTGCCATACTCTGAACTTTTTTCCACAATACTTGTGAGGGACAACAAGTGCTCACTATGCAAATGTACAACATTTTGAGATATAGTTTAGATGTTGTCAACATTGGCAGCCAAACCCCATTGTTTTGACCTAGAGTTGCAAATGCATTTGTTTTCTTGCTAAAAAACAGGGGATTCCAAAGCTAGGCTTAAATGACAAGCTACACAGCCAATTCTTTCGAGTATATTGTCGGCGAATGTGCTAGGGCTGGAGTATAAGCTCTGTGAACTCAGGGTAAGGTTTCAATCACACAGTGAAACCGAGGATTTCTGTGCTTTTATTTTCACTGAAACAAGGCTGAAGGAAAGCACGCCAGATATACAGCTGTACACCTCTATAATTAATGTCAAAGCCAGCACTCAGTGCGCTGGATAAACTCTCTTAGGTCTAAGACAATAATTTTCTATTAAATTATGATTAGTGCAAGTTGTATGACCTGTGTAGCTTTTCTAAACAAATAATAGAAAATCATTTGAGATTACAGAGAAAATGCCTTTAGTGTTTTGTGCATAAAAGCAGATTCTGCAAAACTTATCAAGTCTTCCAATATGTGAAAAAAACAACATTTTAAAAGTATGTTTTGCATTTCTTATTTTGAATCCGAAAAATAAAAATAAATGTGTATAAATTTTTTTCCAAATTCCAACAGTGTACTATGCATTTATTATATGAAGATCAGCTTGTGGGCATCATAGAACAAAACCAAAACCACCTCCTTTCCCCAGAGACTGTACTGTCCATGGAAGTTCATGGAGTTCATTCTTTTATTTTCTACATAAGGATTCCTAAAAATGTTGGACCTTATGTGGTGACAAGGCGGCAGATGGAACAAATTACTCATATATTCTGCAGAACCACAGTGATGGCATTTGTATCTAGGCTTCATGAGGGAGATGTTGAGGATGGGATACCTTGGTGATAGTTGAATATACTTTGGTAAACAGCATATTTCCCAAAGCTAAAGACATTAATTTAACACTTTAGCAAAGTTAATATATTTACTGGTCAGGTGACCTACAATGGAGCGAGCCAAAGAAATAATTTTGCTGTGTACTCAACATGTTACACTATAGCACCTACACCTCCGTCAATATCTGAAACAAATGATTTCTCTTCTTTCTGGGAGCATCGTTGTAAGCCATGTATAGGCCAACAGGAATTGTTTTGACCATATTCAGGTTATTAGGGACATGTCAAAATGCAAATAGCCAAGCCTCAAGAGAACAAGATATATTTATGTCCACTGGTGGGTGTAAGACAGTTGTATGTTTGTTTGATAAATTCAACTTTTTCAATGCATATGACCATTTAAAGCAACATTAATGGCACAATAAAATCAATATTTTGTCTAAAAGTACAAATGTACAATAGTTTTTATGCAATATCGATACATGGGCTCCCTGGATAAGTAGCTACATTGCTTCCTACATGAAGTAAGCACACATTCTTCGACTGTTTTAGAGCATTAACCTGCAGGAGCAAATCCCCGTGTAGATGTTTGCTGAGAAAGACGGGGTGTCATCCAGGGTCGCGAAAAGGTTCTTTGCACTCAGTGGGAGGGGGACACCGTGGAGTTGTTATGAGGTCTTGGAGCGGACAGGACCTCCCCCAGAGGAAAAACAGCTGTGACTCGTTGATCTTAAGTTGTTGGGCCAACATCCAAGCACATATTTGAGCCATGCATGCTGATATGGAGGAAAGGAGATACATAGCTGGCACAGGATTGATTAGAAAGACCATGCAAGGACATAAAGGAGCCAACTGACTTGGTGTATAAAAAGGAAAGGGACCAGAACCGAGCCCAGGATGACTGCAGTAGTAAGATTCTCTCCCTGTCACCTGGCAAATGAGGATTATGTTTAAAAACTCATCCACCAATGTTGAGGAATATACACTGGCAGTCACAGGGTTAATTAGAACAAGTTGAGGATGTTGTTCCCACAATGACAATCTGGACTTACCCTAAATAGAGGCCTTGGATGAACAGACAAATCTGAATCCTTGTTAAAGCCTGTAAAGTTGCATTTAATATGAGCAGAATACACCCCAACAATCTAGTGGCTAGCAGGTATGAGCACCGCACATCCATCAGAAAGGTAAAAGGTTAAACATGCATGGTGCCAACTGATGCGTCCCACCCAAATAAGCTCACTGTGAGGCAGACAATAACGAGCCAACCAGGATGACGGGACGATCTGCTGCTCTGGACGATCAGGTGCTCTCTCTCTCTCTTCAGCCTGACACGAGGGACTTCCAATGGAATGAATATTCACAAAGCCACTGACCCAGATGGCTTTCCCGGTCGCTTCCTCAGAGTGTGTGCAAACCAACTGGAGGGCATCTTCACAGACATCTTTAACCTGTCCCTGCCCCAGGCTGTAGTCCCCAATTGCATCAAGGAGACCACCACTGTCCCAGTGACCAAGAAATCCAAGGTGACATTTCCTAATGACGATTGCCCCAAAGCAGATGGCCAGTGTCATTGGACCTACTCCAATTCCCCGACTGCCAAAAAAACAGATCAATGAAGGATGCCATTTCTATTGCTATTCACACAGCCACTCCTGGAAAAAAGGAACACCTATGAGAGAACAGCATTGAAAGCAATACATTCTAACCTTCAACACACTTGTCTCTTCCAAAGTCAGAAACAAGCTAGAGCACTAGGGTTTGGGAACAACCCTGTGTGGCTGGATGCTGGACTGTTGGATGGGCATATCTTAGGCTGGGAGAACAGTCCGGAAACACCTCACTGACCCTTCACCCTGGGGCCCTCCAGTGGGTTGTCCTCAGCCCTTTGCTTTACTCCTGTTCACCGGCAACCTTTTGCGATTCTGCATGAACGGCTTCACAAACCCATTATTTCAGGCATGATCACCAACAGCAATGAATAGGCATGTGTGGTGTGTAATCAGGAGTTTGAGTATTTTGGAGCTACAATCAAAAAATAAATTAGGGTTTTATGCTGTATGAAGATACAACCTAAATACTGGGGAAAGGACACATGGAACATTTCAAATCAAAAATGGCCACTGGGCACTCTGAGCTGCACAGGCAACAGTCTACACAGGTGTGTGGTACCTTCCCATAATGAGCCTGATAGAGGTATGGTAACCAAGGGTGCTTTGTCCACCACCGGATGGTGCTGAAACAGATCCCCCCCACATACGCCGTTATGGGTGAGTTCCAGGCTCACAATGCAATTCTTAAAAATAGCTGCTACAGCCCAAAGGGTGGAGGTGACAGGACAACTCCCCCCATCCCCGCATCAGCAAAACAGAGGGGATGATGGTCGACTTCACAACCTCAACCGTATCAATGGAGAAACAGCAGAGAGAGTCAGTGGTTTAAAGTTCATCGGCATTCACATAGCCAAGGACTTGTCAGGGGCAACACCAGCAATGTTGTCAAGGGGGCAAAACAGACTCTCTGTTCCCTCAGACGACTACTGGAGTTCCGCTCAGCCACCCTGAGTCCTCCACAAATAAATATACTGCTGCACCATTAAGAGCAATGTGACCATCTAAATCACAGCCTTGTTTGGAAACTGCTCAGTAAATGACCACAAGGGTCCTACAGGAGGTAATTAATCTAGCACATCTATCTGAAGCGAAGCCTGACGAAGGCCTGTTGCATTGCCATGGACTCAGACCGTATTAATTTACCCACTTAAAACACGGGTAAATACTGTAAATATTGTACTGTACTCGCCACTTGACTCTGTTTAGATCCTTATGTTTAGTCACATTATTATTATCGGTATTATAAATTTCCCACAGAGACAAAAGTGTCTTTTACCTGGATTAAAAATGAGTTTGACATCAAAAAGTTTTCTGGTAAACAACGAGGGCAGAGTCTGACTAAAAATTAGACATGAGACTTTTCAACAGAATATACAACAGCATCAACCGCATTGTTAAGATTACATTTTCCTACAAATAAATCAATACTGTTTAAATAGATAAGAAAAACAACCAAACCCAAAATCAATTTTGTTGGACACCTTTAGTAACATCAAAGAAACATATAGAATCCTGTCTGTTAAGTAGTTTTCAAAACATTTGCAAGCTGCCTGATTTATTATTTAGTTAGTACATTCTAGTAGACATAAAATAATGATGCCAGAACGATATCAGGGAAGTCAACCGAGTGTGAGTGTGTGTATCTGTGGGTAGGGCCATCCCTGCTCACACACCAATTAGGCAACCCCCTGTTACTATTGAGAATAAGTAGTACAACACCCCAGGTGTAACATTATAATGTGCTAGTGCTTCAGCACCTTTTGTGCTGTTGTGTCAGTCACTGATTGTCACTCAATTAAAAATGCAATTAGTCTAGCCAACTATATAAGCCTTTAGTAATCAAAGCTGAATACCGATTAGCCACGCAGGGCACGTGCCCAGAAGCCCTGACCTCCAGATGACCCTCAATGAGTTTGGTAGTCATTCTCTCTCAGATACGTTAACACGGCATAAGTCATGGCAAACCGTGTAAAAAAAAATGACAGGACATTTTAATACAGATATCAGGCCTGTTTTTTTTTTTTTATGGTGGCTGACCCACTCCCCAGAAAAAGCAACAGACCTTTCCTCAATTTCATGTCTACCCCTTTTCAGTCTGCTGTTCATTCCTGCAGTATTTGAATAGCTATGGTCCATCATTTCAAGATCTATTTTCTAACAGAAGCTGAAAAGTTCAGTAAGCAGTGGCACTTTTTTTGTTATTTATTTTCTACTTATGTTATTATTTGTTTTTGTGTTATAAGAATAAACACATGCGGTATGATAGTTCATTGATTATACAGTTAGTACAAGTCAACATTTAATTATTAAAAAAAAAAATATTTCTGCTGTCAAGAGGGAACTACTGAAATACTTTGTTAGTCAGAGGGTCTTCCCTATCAAACCTTGCTGAGGGCCTCTAAAACCTAGGGCCATTGTGTATTTTTCACATTCATGGTGTATTTTTCCTGATTTCATTTTAGCTGCCCTTAACATTTGATTAGTCATCAAACTGTGATATTCTACATAAGATGTATTATGCACACACATAAAAACAACCTCAAATATCCACCCTTTAATTTCCATTCAGCAGAAAACAAAGAATCCGTGTTTCCAGAATCCATTATCCTAGCCTTAACCCTAACCTGACCCCAAATTTTAACCTATCCCTAACCTAAAATTATTGTTTAAACTAAATTCAGCTCTCATGCCTAACCTTAACCCCAACCCTAGCATGTATTGCCCAAACCTGAATAAATAAATATATATACATATATATTTTGCGCTGATGAAGGAAGCAATAAAACTTGCCTTCTTTAGTCCGGTGCACCACTGAGCAAGAGGAAAAATACATTAGAGCGTCTAGATTGACAAACAGATGTCTCACAGGTCCTCAACTGGCAGCTTTATTAAATAGTACCCGCAAAACACCAGTCTCAATGTTAACAGTGAAGAGGCTACTCCAGGATGCTCTGAGTTGCAAAGAAAAAGGTTGATAAAATGAAAAGATTTAGATTAAAAAAATATATATATAGACACTGGACAGAGGAAGATTGGACAAAAGTGTTATGGACAGGCAAATCTAAGTTTGAGATGTTCAGATCACAAAGAAGAACATTGGTGAGATGCAGACGAAATGAAATGATACTGGAGGAGTGCTTGATGTCATCTGTCAAGTCTGGTGGAGGCAATGTGATGGTCTGGGTGTGCTTTGGTGGTGGTAAAGTGGGAAATTTGTACAGGGTAAAAGGGATCTTGAAGAAGGAAGGCCATTACACTGTTTTGCAAAGCCATGCCATACCCTGTGGACGGCGCTCGATTAGAACCAATTCCTCTTACAACAAGACATTGACCCAAAGCACAGCTCCAAACTATGCAAGAACTATTTAGAGAAGAAGCAATCTGCAGGTATTCTGTCACCGGATCTCAACCCTGTTGAACTGTTGTGGGAGCAGCTTGATCGTATTTTACGTAAGAAGTGTCCATCAAGCCAGTCCAATTTGTGAGAGGTACTTCAGGAAGCTTCGGGTCAAATCTCTTCAAATTACCTCAACAAATTGACAACTAGAATGCTTAAGGTCTGCAAGGTTGTAATTTCTGCAAATGGAGAATTCTTTGATGAAAGCAGTTTGAAAGACACAATTATTATTTCAATTAAAATCATTATTTCTAACCTTGTCAATGCCTCTATAGCCAGTTCATTTTGTTGTATTTCATATTCAAACTCATTTCATCTATATTTTCTTGGAAAACAAGGAAACTTCTAAGTGACCCCAAACTTTTGAACGGTAGTGTACATTTACCTCACATTTAGCTCCCCAAGAAAAGGCTGCTCAATATCAAACACACGCACTAAAACACACACACATACAGACACGTACTCTTCCTCTCTTTCCCTGTCTCTCACACACACATACCCACACACACAAACACAGGGTTTAATGAAATCTTTTCCATCCATCCCTTCTACTCAGGGACTGATTCAGACCGGGGCCACCTGAGGTGTAGTCAGTGAGGAGAATCGTTAGGACTGTTGCAGATGAATTTTAATTTCAGCTAACACAATTCCCTATTATACATGACAGACATTCATATTTGTTCTACACAATAGAAAAGTATACTCCAGAACAGGCTCCAGGTGAGCTGACTCTCTAGACAATCAAGAACCAGCAGCCTTTAGCTCTCCAGGACCAGGACTGAACTAAAGCCTGTAACTCTAGAAAACCAGCACTGAATTAAAGCCTGTAGCTCTCCAGAGAACCAGCACTGAACTAAAGCTTGTAGCTCTCCAGAGAACCAGCACTGAACTAAAGCTTGTAGCTCCCCAGAGAACCAGCACTGCAATAAAGCCTGTTGCTCTCCAAAGAACCAGCACTGAACTAAAGCATGTCACTCTAGAAAACTAGCACTGAACTAAAGCCTGTTAACTCTAGAAAACCAGCACTGAACTAAAGCCTGTAGCTCTCCAGAGAACCAGCACTGCACTAAAGCCTATAGCTCCTCAGAACAAGTACTAAAATACATCATGTAGATCTACAGAACCAGGACTGAACTAAATCCTGTAACTCTAGAGAACCAGAACTAAACTTAAGCCTGTAGCTCACTAGGACCAGAACTGTACTATATCAAGTAGTTCTACAGAACCCAGACTGAACTAAACCATGTAAATCTATAAAACCAAATATTATTAAAGCCTGTATCTCTACAGAACCAAAGCTGAACTAATGCCTGTGCTAAACCCCAATCTGACCTCTGCTGACTAATAATACCCAAGTCATATTCCCTCAGTGACACTTCATGAGAAAGCTTAAAACAGAAAGTGAGAGATAATATTTGTGTGTGCATTGTGTGTGTGTGTGTGTGTGTGTGTGCAGGGCAGTTCTCTAATCCTCTTTAAGATCTGGTTATTGTCACTGGCTCTCCACTCGACAGTTAATTTATAGGATATTAAGGCTATGCCCCAGGTAAAATGGAAGTATGTGCGTGTGTGTTGGGTGTGTGATGTGTGCATATATGGGTGTGTGTGACCCACATTATATCAGAGATAAAGAGTATCACGTCAGGGCTGCAGGTGAAATGGCAGAGCAGACTATTGTGATCTGACACAATGACAAATGGCATAAACACACACACACCCACACATTTGCTTGCACGCGCACACATGCGCGCACACACACACACACACACGCATGCACACATACACATATACACACACACACACACTGTGATTTCCACTGCAGTGATTCCCTCCATATTCAGCGTCCTTTGCCACTGTATTGTTGCATAACACTTCATCATGTGTGTTGTTATCCTGCTCTGGGAAATGTGCTGTTTGCTTTTACACTGTACAGCTGACCATGGGCAGTCTTCCACACTGTACAGCTGACCATGGGCAGTCTTCTACACTGTACAGCTGACCATGGGCAGTCTTCTACACTGTACAGCTGACCATGGGCAGTCTTATACACTGTACAGCTGACCATGGGCAGTCTTCTACACTGTACAGCTGACCATGGGAAGTCTTCTACACTGTACAGCTGACCATGGGCAGTCTTCTACACTGTACAGCTGACCATGGGCAGTCTTCTACACTGTACAGCAGACCATGGGCAGTCTTCTACACTGTATAGCAGACCATTGGAGTCTTTTACACTGTACTGCAGACCATGGGCAGTCTTCTACATTACATGTTATAACCCGCACCCACACATTGCACCCACACACGCTTGCACCTCTGCATGCACACGTAGAAACGCGTGTGCGCGCACTTACACACGCGCACACACACACACACACACACACACACAGTTACAGGATGTCTGGTATTGATCTGTTCTCAGGAGCAGCATGGGTACACAGCATGCTTGGAACACTCAGGCGTTTGCCAATCAGAGTTGGGCGTTATCTCCACTGATAAGACCAGGGCTGATCCCATAAGATCACAGCAACGTGAAACACACACACACGAAACAGTATCTACACAAACCCCATAAACAAATACACTCACAAAGAAAACACTTGTTATTTAAAATCATTGGTTGTTTGGTTGCATGCTTCGCTGTCCTACTAAGGCATATGAACTGAGATATGATGAGATATAAATGGAAACAGACACTTCTGGAAGACAATTTAGGGTTACTAACATAAATGAATTCAGTGTCTTACAGACTTCACCCGAGTTCTTCATTCAGATGAACAGGGATTTAAATGGGAAATTACCTGACAGCATGTCCTCTCTGACCTATCCATAATGCTTTATTTAATCTCAGTTGGGCCATTGATTAGGGTTTATTTTGCAAAACCAATGTTGCAGCAAATGTAAGGATAATTTTATAAAGATCTAATAAATGTTAATCTTTCACAGGGAAACTGTGTTTCATGAATGAAGGAACATTTTTGAATAATTTTTAAAACTCTTCATTTTATTCCCAAGGCTTGTACTACTACTTGCAAAAACATGTTGGCTATACAAACTATATAAATACTGTAAAACACAGTTTCTTACAAGCAAGTTGCAAAACAAATGTTTTCAATAAAGCCTTAGTTTCACCATCAAAGAGTGTGGAATGTTTTATCTGCACAAGTGCAGTTTACACCACGGGATGTACTGTAGAAGTCTCATGAGAATAATTCAAATATTATTAATCCATTTTTGGATTCTATCCATGCTGGCTTTAGTGGCTGAAACATAAATCAGATGGGCAGGACATACAGGCTGCAGTCACTTTATTAATATAGCTAAATGGATCACAGAAACACTTCATCCACTTCATCATTATATAACATTCTAGGTTGTTACTGCAAAAGATAGTATTAAGGTGAACATTTGTAAGACAGTTAAATTGATTAACACTGTTGACACCTTTAAATATAGGTCATTCTGTCACTTATTTGTAAACCCATACATGAACCGGGTCCTGCAAAAATGTTATTGTAAATTGTGTGTATTCAGATGATGACATGCCAGTAATTGAACTGAAACAGATTATTTTTGGGGGGAGCAAAATTAACTGCATCCATCAGCAAGTTCTCTTTTTGTTTTGCTGCAGTCCTAGTATTCAGACCGCTTTTTCCACATTTTGTTACATTACATAGATATCTGCAGATATTTTTCCTCTTAAATCTACACAAAATACCCCAGAATGACAATGCAAAAACAGGTTGGAGGAAACCTCTCAACACTTGGCAAATAAGAACCCTATGGTCAAGCATGGGGTAGCAGCAAATGCTGTGGGGATGTTTTTCAACGGGAGGGACTGGGAGACTAGTCAGGAAGGAGGGGAAGATGAACAGAGCAAAGTACAGACAGATCCTTTCATATCCCTGAAAACCTGCTCCAGAGCACCCAGGACCCAAGACTGGGGTAAAGGTTTACCTTCCAAAAGGATAACGATCCTAAGCAAACAGCCAAGACAGCACAGGTGTTGCGTCGTGAAAAGTCTGTGAATGTCCTTGAGTGGACCAGCCATAGCCTGGACCCGAATGAACATCTCTGGAGAGACCTGAAATTGCTGTGCAGTGATGTTTCCCATCCAACCTGATAGAGTTTGATAAGATCTGTTGAGGTGAATGGGAGAAACTCCCCAATTGTAATCACTGTCAAAGTTCCGTCAACAAAGTACTGAATGAAGGGGTCTGAATAACTATGTACATTTGATATATATATATATATATATATATATATATATATATTTAGTAGTAAATTTGTTAAAACATTTCTAAAAACGTGTTTTTGCTAGATCAATATGGGGTATTGTCTTTAGATTGATGAGGAAAAAAATAAGTAGGCACACAACAGAATTATAACAGAGCACCTTTTAAATAAGCTTTTAATATGACATATAAAGTAACAGAAAGTTATAGAATGTTTTGTACATTGAATTTGGGATAGCTTTTTAGCTAAAGTTTAATTTCAGTTCAGACAGAAAACGCCATATATTAGCTTTAACCATTGACTGGAGTACATGCACAACAACACATTCTTGGCGTTCGGTTCTGCTCCTCTAGGGTTTCTCACTGCCATCATATGATGGTGTAAACGATATTACTAATAACGATATCAACCCATAAAATCATTAATAGCAATCCCCATAGGCAATGACCAACGTATAAAGTACTGATCCCGTCCATGAAAAGGAAACAGAACCAAACAGGTGGAGGCAGAGGTGGTGGGTGGGAAACAGGTAGAGGCAGAGGTGGTGGGTGGGTAACAGGTGGAGGCAGAGGTGGTGGGTGGGTAACAGGCGGAGACAGAGGTGGTGGGTTGGTAACAGGTGGAGGCAGAGGTGGTGGGTGGGTTCGCACGCACAAGCTAGTAAGACCAACGGACATCAGACTGAGTGAGTAACCTGACATATAAATAGTTTTATGGAATCTGATAGCCGCAATCCCCTGGCCCATTTTTCCAATCTTCCTCTGTCCAGTGTCTGTGTTCTTTTGCCCATATTAATGTTTTCTTTTTATTGGCCAGTCTGATATGGCTTTTTCTTTGCAACTCTGCCTAGATGGCCAGCATCCCAGAGTTGCCTCTTCACTGTTGACGTTGAGACTGGTGTTTTGCGGGTACTATTTAATAAATCTGCCAGTTAAGGACCTGTGATGCATCTTTTTCTCAAACTAGACACTTTAATGTATCTGTCCTCTTCCTCAGTTGTGCACTGGAGCCTCCCACTCCTCTTTCTATTCTGGTTAGAGCCAGTTTGCACTGTTCTGTGAAGGGAGCAGTGTACAACATTGTACAAGATCTTCTGTTTCTTGACAGTTTCTCACATGGAATAGCCTTTATTTCTCATAATAAGAATAGACTGACAAGTTTCAAAAGAAAGTTCTTTGTTTCTGGCCATTTTGAGCCTGTAATCGAACCCACAATTGTTGATGCTCTAGACACTCAGCTAGACTAAAGAAGGCCAGTTTTATTGCTCCTTTAATCAGCATAAGTTATCAGCTGTGCTAACATAATTGCTAAAGGGTTTTCTCAAGATCAGATTGCCTTTTAAAATTACAAACTTGGATTAGCAAACACTACGTGCCATTGGAACATAGGCCTTTATTTTGCTAATAATAGGCTTCTGTAAGCTGATGTAGATATTAGAAACTACATTTTACAAATAATTGACAGGGAACAGCCATCCTTAAATTTATTGTCACTGGTGTAAGCTCATTTTAAAAAAACAAACAAAGACAGAGACAGTAGATCCCCAAAGTTCTGTTCGTGTGCATAGATTTTATATGCCGACTTCCTCCCCAGTCATTGACCTCTGCAGCAATTATCATACAGTCTTTGTCTGGAGTAGTCTAGGATGCCTCTACATACCTCAACATGTTGGACAAAAAGTACAATACAAAAAGACTGTCTATTCAGGCAGCATATAAAACATATGAAAGCCCAAGTGAGATAAAATAGCATTGCTTTTTCATCATCATAGATGGCAGATAGAACAGGCAATGCCAAATAAACTCGCCCAATGTCAAACTTCGGTCACTGGTGGCTACAGGGTAGCTGCTCAGAACTCTGGAGGATTTCATTAGTTTGCTGTCAAACAAATTGTGTGATAGCTAAACCTGCATGTTCATTGGCAGACAAGCAGTGTTTACATTTTCAGTATCTCAGGCTATGATAAGGTAGCATGACCATAAAATGATATTTCAAATGTTGCCACTTGGTTTGTAAATACACAGCTTGTTTTGCTTAGGTGCAATGTGTGTAGACTGCACCCTATATCTGTTACAACAATATCCCAAGTAATATGCTAAGTTAAAACAAATATGTTGGAGCTTACAAATACCTGCAGGATTTGTATTTCCACTTTTCATAAATATGAGGTAGAGCTACTTCATATTAAAGAAGTTGTGTAAAAATGTAATTGAAAAATTGAGCAAAGAAAGAAAAACATAAGTGTTCTCAACTTCTTCCTGGGTCAAAGGTTGTTTTGAAAGTCACATGGTTAGTCTGCACTCTTCCTTTGCCCCAAGAATTTGATGATTATTTTGTTAATTTGCTGATCTGTCATATCTGTCATATATAATTTGATGATCTGTCATATTTTATTCAGATTCAGACCAGTGTTGCCCTCACTAGTGTCACAGTTGCTACTATTAAAAGGATAGTCTTAATAGTTTGTCTGGTGATTTGTGTAACTGGTTCTTTAAGATCCCTTTTGTGATGACAACATTAAACATTTTTGTTATTATTTTTGCAGTTGTTACTGTCACTGTTGACACTTTACTCAAACAAATTATGGTTTGTCTGTATTGTCATCTGAAATATATGTAATACCAGTGACAAAAATGCAGAGGAAGCTAGATTTATAATGTGAAACCTATCTACGTATTATCTGGTTGTAAATGTTATGTAACTTGTCTGGTTATAAAGCCACCATTTCAATGGAATCTTTTAACAGCCTATACACCGCTGAAATGTAATTATACACGGTTTAAATTAATTGCGCTGACAACAAACGAGAACGAAAAAGAATAAATTGAACAATTTCAATCCATAAAAGCAAGGTAAGTCTACCCCCCCCCTCCACCCCCACCCACTCACCCACCCACACTCCCGACCCCTCTCTCTTTATTTCGCTCTCTCTCTATCTGTCACACAAGGACATACACACACATCGCCAGTCGGTAATTCATCTTAAAGCATTTGATAACCGTAAATCAGATAGATTCACGCAACTGAGAACCATCACGCGTTACCGAAATCAGTAGGAAATGGTTCCATGGCGCTGAAACAGATGTTTACCTCTACCATAATGATTGTGAGAATCTAAAAAAATTGATATTCAAAAAGCCAACCACCAGACTACTGAATCAACGGTTCTGTTGTATATTCCGACTATCCGCTCCATTTGTCTTTCTCATTATTTTATAGGCTACATATAACATGCGGAATAGTTTTTTTTTAACACGCGTTAAAAAGCATCAGAGCTAAACAACAAATTGCAGGTGAGGAAGGAAGCCAAATATCTGAGTTAAAGTGAACGGACATTTATTTACCTTATGTCTATCTCTGAATGCCCAGCCAGTCACCTGCTGTAGGCTACGCGGACAGAACAGAAGCGCGCTCTCTCGTGTGTTTCGTTGCGTCTCTGCCGCCTCTGGGCTGTGCTGTGTGGAGGGATTCACCGCGCGGAAACGCGACTTTATACAGGAGGGGTATGGAGAGACGTAGGGGAGGGAAGCGACGAGGAGGGGGGCTGTCTGTGTCGCGTCTTACCTTGAAAAAAAGAGTGCGTTTCTTCGGAACGTAAAACATTTAGCCTTGGCATCCTGCCATCGTACATCTGAAACACCGACTATAGGAAGCATCAAATAAGCGTCTCGGACATACTCTATAGGACATAATGTATGACGGTATGAGTCATCATGCTGTGCCATTCTTCTGTTAGAAGAGACGGTCAAACGAGGTGAACAGTCCTGGAGATCGTCACTAAAATACTATTCCAGTCAAGAATTTTTAGTGGTTTAATTATTTGGTAAATTTGGTAGATTTTTTTTATTCTGACCTATGTTGTCTACCATTAGCAACAAAGGTAAATGTCTGAATATGTGTACATATACTTAATAATATTGATAGTTTGTAAAGCCTTGTCAATACCTGTCCTGTCTCAGTACCTAAGCAGTATGGAGGGCATGATAGTTATGACCGTTTTCTGTCTTGCTGCATTTCTTCTTGCTCCAAAAGCAGCAATTCAGATTTACATTAGCCAACTTAATGTCAAAATACATAGGTCACTTACCAAAATATAGAGTTTTCCTGAGCATCAATAACTTATATATTTTTATTTGACCACTATTTTACCAGGTAAATCAGTTGAGAACCAATTCTCATTTCCAAAAACACCCTGGCAAAAGGCTTTTAATTTAAAGCTCACAAGCCAACACACATAACAACATAATGTATATAATGTGGAAAAAAATAAAATGCTTATGCAAATTGTTATGTAGACTATATTAAGTGTGTCTAGCGTTTTATTCTCTCTCTTGTAGCCTAATGTAAATAAGCCATAAGTCTGGGTCTATGTTGTTGCCTCTTTTGAAAAGAGGCATGACAGCAGTAGCTTTCTATTCCTGTGGGATTACAACTGTTTGTAAAGAGAGGTTTAACAAGCAGGTAATTGGGGCTAAGATAAAAGAGGCAGACGGCCTCAGAAAAAAGGGGTCCAGATCATACGTAGGGTGCTGCGAGGAGCTCTGCAGGAGGTAGGGACACAAGAAACTGGGTGCAAAGAGAAACGTAGGGTGCTCCGAAGAACTCTGCAGGAGGTAGGGGCATGAGTAATGGGTGCAAAGAGAAACGTAGAGTGCTCCGAAGAACTCTGCAGGAGGTAGGGGCACGAGGACTGGATGCAAAGAGAAATGTAGGGTGCTCCAAAGAACTCTGCAGGAGGTAGGTACATGAGTAATGGGTGCAAAGAGAAACGTAGGGTGCTCTGAGGAACTCTACAGGAACTAGGGGGAACAGTACTAGCAGCATGAGTTTAGAGCAGTTTAGAATGCTTGGTCAGTCCTGACAAAGTAACTGTTGAAGCTGATAAAAATTCGAACCAATAGAGATTATATTTCATATTTGAGTTTTGTAGGTAGCTGAGATGATTTGAATTTACGTAGATTTTACTTTGCATCAGAATATTTAAGGTTCAGCACCACTTTTGGCAAGTACATGTTTGTAAAATCTTGTCTTTGCTTCTCTGATTGCACTAATGCCTTGATTCCCTGAGGAGTTGGTAATTACAGGGAGTATAAAATTACATTTAAAGTAGGACCAGGCATCCTTAATTAAATGTACTGCCTTGGGTTGTACATCCTGATTGTGTGACCAACGAATGTACATCCTCAACCGAATGTGCAGTCGTTTGACGTAAAATTGACTTAAACCGTGAGGAAAAAAATGGACAGTCATTTGAAAAAAAATACCCAATTGATAAGCTTTCTTGATAAGACATTTTCGGTTGCCTGCAAATATTTATTTTGATGTTTATTCTCTTTTCACATTCTATGCAGAACGGCAGTCCATCCAATAATCAGTCAATGAAAATGGTAAACATACATGTGCAGGTCATTTTTTAACACAGCTAAAAGCTCCATACAGGATTTTTTTTTACTATAATGTAAATTAACGTGTTTTCTGTCTTGGTGCCTATCTGTAGGTAAATTATTTTAGCCTGTCGTTATGTATTCCAAGGGAATCATCATTAGCTAACTGGCATGTTACTATGACGCTAAGACATGTTTTAAACCGTGTCTGGGAAACCAGCCCTTATTGAGCAAGTGCTTCAGACACCAGTTGTTGGGTCAATACTGAGTGCCTTTGACTGCTTGGCATATTGTTTACCCAGGAACTAGGTAAACAATTGATGTACATATACAGTATAGTCTGTTCCCTTTCTGTACAGGGGGGGTTTTGTCCTTCATAAGATGTAATCAACATCTGTTCTTTACATGCTTAGTGACAAAAGCAACATATGGCTGAGAATGAAAGACATAAACTTCTATATCTGTCTATCTGTCAATTTAAAAAATGACAAGATTTATCACTTTCTTTGTGTATGCAGGTTGTCAGGCTGTAGTGACGCTGACCTGTAATCAATAACTACACAGTTATTATCTTTTGTATTCCTTTTACACAACTATGTTACAACGGCATGTTGAACTATCACAAAGCAATTATGAGGATGGCATACAAACCAGAGAATAAAGTCATGTAAAAAAAAAAGTGATCATATCCCTTAAGTTGAGAAAAATAATGTTCTCCTAGTAAACACATTATCTAGTTATATTTTGGTCAGAGAATACCCTTAAAAATAAATGCAAAAAGAAGACTGTTATTTGGATGGTATTGCATAATTTTCGTATAAGGAAATTCATTACAAAATAAATAAATTCATTATTCACTGTATAATAGAAGTGGAATTTATATAGTATCCCACTTCATCTGCAATTGCAAAGGCTAATGCCATGTCTGTCATTCTTGCATTTCCTAGTAACAGCAGGATAGTCGTCTGCATTGCTGTTGGAGCAAACATACCTCTCCATAGAGAGGGTAAGAGGCCTCAAGTGCCCCACAGGTAATTTTAGCAAGGACATGGCCACTGAAGGCTTCCACCATTTAAATGTAAAGTGGCTTGGACTTTCAACTTCATCTTTTCTGACTGCCCAGTCAACTAGATGGGACTGAATGGGTAATCATTCCTGATGACACGGGTCATGCCCTGCAATCTGGGATATTCCGGGACAAGAGATACACTTGCTCAAGGAATGAATGAGTCAGTTGAGCACCTGCTCAAAAACCCAACATCGATATGAATTGCATGAACAAGTACCACACCGTCATGAATATATTCAGACATCTGAGCCATGTAACTGCCTCTCAGAGACACCGGCCGTCATCATGACATTAATTACTTTCAAAGAAAATTAGCAGTTTTACGACTGGCTGTGTACAATGGTTTTTAATTAACTTAACAACCATGTAACGTGACATAAGAACGTGAATGTGATTGGGTGACAGTGTACTTCACAGGAAATTATGCATCACTCAATTTATTGTCCAAAGAGATTAATATCTAATTTCTGTGATGGCACTGGCTAACCAGACATGCCAGGTGCACAAATGCATGACAATATGTTGCCCAGCTGAGAGTTGCAAAGTATGGAAACAACATCTTGCCAAAAGTCAAAATTTGTAGATTTGCCAGTAACATTTTAAAATGCCTTTTCAACATTTCCAGATTATCTCTCAACATGAGACAAAAGGCAAAAATGTAGACTCTATTTTTATGTTCTCTGTCCTCTCACATTTGATAGATGATTAAGAGAGTTTAGCATACGTATCACCACATATTTATACCCCAATGAAACAAGAAGTTGTGGATGAGTGTTCCTGACTCAGCTGAATGTAAAATCTATATACTGAACGGTGCCTTTCAAAAATTATTTACCTCGTTTGACTTTTCCACATTTTATTGTGTATATTTTAATATGAAATCGGGTATAATTGTCACAGAGGTGGAGAGGCAGGACACACAGAGCAGAGCTGAATACATTTCTTTATTTCTTTGACCTCAAAACAACACAGGTGCACCACCTACCAAGACCCAGGGGCCTACGGCATAAACAATAATCCACAACTCAAACAACAAAAGGGGTAACTTAAATTGGATCCCCAATTAGAGACAACACAGGGCAGCTGCCTCTAATTGGGGACCAACAAAACCAAACATAGAGATGTATAGAGGGCATCCCTACAGTCAGGCCCTGACAATAATTGGATATAATTAGAGGTTTTTGCCACTGATCGATAAAAATATATATAATTTCAAAGTGAAAAATAAAACCTGCACATTGTTCTAAAATAATTACAAGTGTAAAACAGAAAATAATTGATTACATAGGTAATTCCTAACAAAAGTTCTTCAAAAGTACCAATCAGGGATAGGATATAAGAACATCTCCAGGGCATTTAATAATACCAGGAACACAGCAACGGCACTAGTCAAAGAAACCATCAAGTGGCCTATGGAAACTCTAAAGGAGTTACAAGCTTTCAGTCTGAGCTGGGAGACACTGTGCATACAGCAACAATTGGAAGAATGACAAAAAACACATCAAATGTTGACTACAGTTTGCCAGTGTGGGAGACACTGGAGTGGCTTTAAAACTAAAATGTCTGTGTCCTGGTGTGGCCCAGTCAAAGTCCAGACCCCGACCCGATTGAGATTATGTGAAAAGAGTATTTGCTGTTCAACAAAGGGCCTTATCCAACTTGAAGGAGCTTAAGCAATTTTGAAAGGAAGAATGGGCAAAATTTGCTCTGTCCAGATCTGCAAAGCTGGTACCAAATATTGACTAAAGGTTTGAATACTAATGCAATCAATTATTTTATGCAATTGTTATGTATTCATAATTAATTAAGAACAATTTGTAGATTTTATTTTTACTAATATTGGCATTAACTAACATAGAGGTTTTAACACAATGAAGTCCAAGGGGTTGAATACTTTTGAGAGGTATCACTACAAAAGTACTTCTAGTAGATTTGGTTCATAAGAAATTTTAAGGGTGACACAAGAATTCTGACCTCAATTACAAGGTTGATTTCTTCAATTTTCATATGATTTAGCTGAAAAACAAAAATTTTCTTATAGTCGACCTTTATCAAGGGTGCCAATAATTGTAAAGGGCGTCTGTAATTTCTTAAATGTTAACGTGTTTGTTAGAAGGGAGCAACAGATAATACACCAAGAATTACAAGAGTACAAACGACAACAGGGCTGATGCCTTGAAATTGAAATATGGAGACAATGTAAAAAAGTGTTCATTTCTAAATAATAAAACCAATATGTACACAAATGCCCTCAAAAGCTAAGAATCTTTTAACGGTCTGGTTTGAAAATCCAAACCTTTTGAGTATAGAGCCCAAAAAATTAAGCAATGCTTTTTGTGTGTTGATTCAAACCTAACACAGCTGATCCCTAAACCAACAAGGCTTAATCTGAAGAGGCCTACAAAGGCCACAGTGATAGACTATATATTGACAAATGCGACAGCTAAATATATGGCAAATAATACACCAATCAGCCATAACATTATGACCACTGAGAAATGAAGTGAATAACACTGATAATCTCATTATCATGACACCTGTCAGTGGGTGGGATATATTAGGCAGAAAGTGAACATTCTGTCCTCAAAGTTGATGTGTTATAAGCAGGAAAAATTGACATGTGTAAGGATCTGTGCGGCTTTGACAAGGGCCAAACTGTGATGGCTAGATGACTGGGTCAGAGCATCTCCAGAACAGCAGCCCTTGTGGGGTGTTCCCGGTCTGCAGTGGTCAGTACCTATCAAAAGTGGTCCAAGGAAGGAAAAGCGGTGAACCGGCGACAGGGTCATGGGCGGCCAAGGCTCATTGATGCACATGGGGAGCGAAGGCTGGCCCGTGTGGTCCAATCCAACAGATAAGCTACTGTAGCTCAAATTGCTGTAAAAGTTAATGCTGGTACTGATAGAAAGGTGTCAGATCACACAGTGCTTTGCAGTTTGTTGCTTATGGGGCTGCAAAGCCACAGACCAGTCAGGGTGCTTATGCTGACCCCTGTCCACTGCCGAAATCACCTACAATGGGCACATGAGCATC
This sequence comes from Esox masquinongy, assembly GCA_016801175.1. Lineage (NCBI taxonomy): Eukaryota > Metazoa > Chordata > Actinopteri > Esociformes > Esocidae > Esox > Esox masquinongy. Next base: position 52,281 of record JACXGI010001307.1, read on the forward strand.
AGAACTGGACCACGGAGCAATGGAAGAAAGTGGCCTGGTCTGATGAATCACGTTTTCTTTTACATCACTTGGATGGCTGGTTGTGTGTGCGTCGCTTACCTGGAGAACACATGGCACCAGGATGCACTATGGGAAGAAGGCAAGCCGGTGGAGGCAGTGTGATGCTTTGGGCAATGTTCTGCTGGGAAACCTTGGGTCCTGCCATTCATGTGGATGTTACTTTGACCCGTACCATCTACCTGAGCATTGTTGCAGACCATGTTCACCCTTACATGGCAGCGGTATTCCCTGATGGCATAGGAACTCTTTCAGCTGGATAATGTACCCTGCCACAAAGCAAAAATGGTTCAGGAATGGTTTGAGGAATACAACAACGAGTTCAAGGTGTGGACTTGTCCTCCAAATTCCCCAGATCTCAATCCAATTGAGCATCTGTGGGATGTGCTGGACAAACAGGTCCCATCCATGGAGGCTCCACCTCGCAACTTACAGGACTTAAAGGATCTGCTGCTAACGTCTTGGTGCCAGATACCACAGCACACCTTCAGAGGTCTAGTAGAGTCCATGCCTCGATGGGTCAGGGCTGTTTTGGCGGCAAAAGGGGACCTACACAATATTAGGCAGTTGGTCATAATGTTATGGCTGATCGGTGTATGTGGCTATTTCTATTTGATGTTAATCACCATCGCTTTATTCCGTGTCTCTCTTACAACCTTAGCAATGGTGTAACGATTCAACGAATGGTTTTGAGTCAACATTTTTTGCAGTTCACAATGGAGTTCCCCAGGGTTTAATTTGGGTCTTTTACTGTTCACCTTTATACTGTATATAAATTACATCTGGTTTTTTTTCATGTTCATGCTGATGACGCAGTACTGTATGCAGCTGCTGCATCTCTGGCACAAGCATTTATGCACTTTGCAGTCTGACTTCCAATTTTTATGAGATTCCCTTATGGATCTTAGGTCAGTGTTAATTGCAAGTACAAGTCCCAAAATCTAGGTTTGGATAATTTTACAATTACAATTACTACACTGGACAATTCTGTTATAGAATGTGTTAGTTCAAACAAAAATTAATTGGAGCAACAGCAGTTATCAAACACACACAGGCCTGGTGTGAAAGATACAGCAGGTTTATTCAGAGATGGGTAAAACCTATGTTAACTACTATGACCCCACTCTTGGAATGTTCTGCAGTCTGACCTCAAGTTGAAGGCCTTGATGGTTAAAACACAGTTCAAACATCTGTTAAGTGACTAATTCACTGTAAAATGCTGGCATCAAATTCAAAATGGGCAGGTATTTTTCCAAAAACAATACAATTTCTCACTTTCAACATTTGAGATGTTGTCTTTGTACTATTTCAGTTAAATACAGGGATAAATTATTTGCACATAAGAATTTCATGATTTGTCATAAGAATTTCATTGTACAGGATGTCGCTGTGTTGTTCGGTACATTTGAAAAATAAACCTTGAAACTTTGAAACTGAAGCACATCATTGCATTCTGTTTTTATTTGCATTTTACGCAGCATCCTGACCTTTTTAGAAACGAGGTTGTAAAATGTTCCTACATTTGTCACACACTCATGGGCACACTCATGCATATACTGCCGTTCAAGATGACATGGTTTTATATTAATTGACATCTGATATAATGATAGCTGATACTGAAAGGTTATTTGATACAATCTAACTAAATTTGCAGGCCTAGACTACTTCATCCTAATAAAAGTTAAATGCATTGGATACAAGATGCGCACTGATGTCATAAAGGATAACGTCCAATATAATTACATAAATGTAGATCAAGCAGGAATACATATTAAATTAAATGAATACAGTGTTATACAATTATTGATGCCTTTGTATCTTCTTGCAGTGGATTAGACACATGAAATTAAGTCACCAGATCTCCAACCCAAAACCAAGAAACGTAGGAAAATCAATACTTACATGAAAGGTAATGGTTTGCCTGAAACTGTGAATATGAACAATCCTGCTAAATAAGTAAGGGAATCTCCAGTAGTATTCAGTATATAGGTCACATTTAGTCATGACAGGCAGTTTATTTAAACTATTTTTTATACCAAAAATAGGAGTTTACAGGTTTTTGTTTCAACCCTTCACTAGCACCTCATTTAATTAATCGTGGTCTAAATTGAAAATATGCACAGTGCAATTGGAACAGACATTTTCTGGAACAGAAGTCACGTCTTCAATTTAGAATGACCTGCAGGACTTACAATGACATGGCAAATCGGCATGATTAACAATATCATTGGCAAGTCTATTTCTATCTAACATTTTGATGTTGTACAACCCTGTGTACAGTCCAGTGACAATCCTGTGTATCATCCTGGTTTCTGGCCACTCCCACAGGGTGTCAGGACCATGGCTGGAGTAATTAACCTCACTGCTCGATTTTCACTGCTGGTCTAGCCACAACTATTTTGTTTATGTTGTGTTAACAGTTTTGCATAATTATAGTCTTGTTTATTGGGGATCACTATTCATTTCAATAAACAAATATTTCACCTTTGTTATCTTCCGATTAAGAGTGTTTCCATTACATCAGCATGTTTTTCACTACAATAGTTTCATTTAGATTACCTGATTTATGTCAGAGTCACATTTTTTATAGTGTAAACAGAGGAACATGTCAATTGTCACCACCCAAGGTAACGTGAGACACTTTTTTTTACAGATACTCCCCTGGCTACTGAGGTCTAACTATTGTGTCGCACTCAATGTGCATTGCAGTGGAATGACTGGTGTTGTAGGAAGTCTGGTTCTGTAGGTCCTTCCAGCTCCATAAACCGCATCAGAAAAAAATATTTTGTATTTGGGAAAAACTAACAACACCTCACACTGAAACAATTCAACTACTACCAGCAACAACACTTGTAAAACTTAAGAGTGCCATTTTAGTTACTATGTGAGTGAGTGTGCGAGTTTATAGCCTTCCAGGTCAGGGGTCTGGCTAAAGCACTGCACACGCATGTGTTGCTCGTTGCTAGGCTGGAGAGAAAATTCTATTTACATATTATGTTAATGTTATTTAAATTAAATCTCTGTCGCAACAATTTATGTAGTGCAAATAGGCTCTTAGTTGAAAAAAACGACACCAGTTGTAATTAAAAATGTTGACTAGCAAAAAAAACTGTTTTGGCATACTTGCCAACTGTCAGAGCCATAATGTTACCCTGATTAAGGCCGGAGGATGCTAGCTGAAATAGAGGAGCAAACGGGATTGTGAATGCCAAGTACATTTTAGCAGCATACACCGGCCAAAACCAAGGCACAGACATAAAGATCGCCAATGGACATTTCTCTATCATGCATAGAGATACGTTTTTCAAACACCTGTGTTCAGCAACCAGTTTATAGGACTGGCAGTACACACCGTTGTCTCTGGTAAGTCCTATGTGACAAGTTTGCAAATTAATTACCACTCTGACTTTTTTCAGGATTCCAATCATAAAGTGTTTACATAGCTACAACTTTGTACTGTTATTGTAATCTTACAAATATAAAATTTTTAGATATTGCTATCAGCTAAAGCATCAAATTATAATGGTTTATAAAACAATTGTTAATGAAGTATTCCTTTAGGTCCAGTCATGGCATCTATCAGCTGTCTTTCCCCAAACTAGACGAGGAAATGCAGGTCTGATCAATTCTTGGGCAACTTCAACATATTGGCCCTAACTATTGCTCTGCTCATGTATGTTTTCAGATGAACTATTATATAACAATATATACCATGCCATCAGTGCCATTTAGCAATAAAATAACACATTTTCAGGTAATACCCAGATGCAGATAACGTCAAAGTAACAAGTTTATTAAACGAACAGGGGCAGAAAAAGACAGGTCAAGGGCAAGCAGAGGTCGGTAAGCCAAATAGGGGTCAAAGGTACAGGACAGCAGGCAGGCTCAGGGTCAGGGCAGACAGAAAGGTCAAAGCTGGGAAAACTAGGAAACAGGGACAATCAAGAGACAGGAGCAGAGGGGAAAACCGCTGGTAGGCTTGACGAAAAGAAGGAACTGGCAACGGCCAAACCCAGAACACAGGAATATATAACCTGGGGATAATGGGGAATATATACTCTGGGGATAATGGGGAATATATACCCTGGGGATAATGGGTAATATATACTCTGGGGATAATGGGGAATATATACTCTGGGGATCATGGGGAATATATACCCTGGGGATCATGCGGAATATATACCCTGGGGATAATGGCAAATATATACTCTGGGGATCATGGGGAATAAATAGCCAGGGGATAATGGGGAATATATACCCTGGGGATAATGGGGAATATATACCCTGGGGATAATGGGGAATATATAGCCTGGGGATAATGGGGAGGGGTGGGGGACAATCACAAAGACAGGTGAAACAGATCAGGGGGTGACTATTAAGAACCCTTCATGGAATCTATGTTTTGTTTAGTATGTGTACACACTTTTAATTTTCTGTGCTGTGCTTGTGTTAAATTTGGTTATAAAACTTGAGGAAATTAAAGCTGTGTTGTCAGCATGTTAGCTTACATCTTGTGTTGTTTTAGGGCCCAAACGGTTGATGTAGTGTCACGTGATAAAATGTTACATCGCTCTTCTTTGACAGGCAAACTGCTAATGTATACATGCACATTCAAAACAATACAAAATGAGGTCCTGCACATTTTGCTATCCATAATGAAGGGTAATATCTACATTTATTCTATTTAGATTTTTGAGATTTCTTTCCTGCAGAATGTTTATGGGAGTGACATGCCTTTCTTCAGTCTGTGTTGCAGTGACCCACGTTGCTCTTTTGACCAGCAGATTTTAAGTACATTTTGTCAGTTTTCCTACAAAATTCTTCAGTCTCTAGATGAAGTAACTAGCTAGCCATGACATGAACATGTCATGTCTGAAAATTAACATTTCATGAGGTGTTATTGCCAATGTGTAATCATAGCTATTTAGACCAACCAGCTGGCTCAAATTTGCATTAGCCATCTGCGTAGAACTGCCTACTAACATTACTAATCATCATCATCACAAGCAAGCTTTTTGGGAAGATAAGCTGTTTTATAAAGAAATTGCTGAGATCAATCAAATCCTGTAGCTGTCTAGCAAGACAACCTCGGCATTAATTTAAAGAAGGTTTAAATTTGTATTTTAATGGAACAATTCATTTTAGAAGTGAGAACAAATTAATTCTGCCATGTTTTTTTGTTTTAGTCAGAGAACTCAGAGTTGGCATATTGATACTTTGACGTCACATTGTACTTCAGTTTTCAAAAGTTCCTGCACCATTCATCACCACCCTTACGATTATTTATCTGCTCCATGTGGATATCATTAAAATGTTTCTATCCCAAATTTGTAAATGTTTATTAGTAACGTCAGATTTATATTCTGGTGGATTTGGTCTGTAGCTGTACTGTGCCAAAATGATTTAGAGTTGGTGGACAGATGTAATGACACGGTTGACACATCCTGTGCTTCAGTGCAATACGCCTTTCACATTACTTAAAATAATGTAATTGGTTAAAAGGTTATGCATGCCAAAAAGACAAAGGTTGATAAGACGTATCATGTAGTATTATGCCAAAAACATATCAAACATATAAAAAATTCACTTTTGCTAAATGTTTAATGTAGCATACCATTACATTTACCTTGGTTGTCTGATGCATGCTATACAATTTTCAGCTGGTGATGCCTCATCCTAATTAGTTATTCCCCAACTTTTGCAACCAACGTCAGTGTGAGTCATTGCTATTTCTGCATCTGTGCTACCTCAAACTGTTGTGATTACTAGCTTAGATGTACTTTAACAGTTGATTTTACTCGCACCTCAGAGTTTGTGTTTGCAGTGTCTTAACATCATCCAAAAATGTATTCTGAGATTGAAGCAAGATTTTCTGAAACATGGTTTACCAGGATTCCTATTACCTTTTCTGAGATGCTTTGTGGTAGCGGGACCAGGTTTAAACAGTGCTTAAGATATCAATGAGAAGATCATTGAGCTGTACCCCTGGTGTTTCTTGACAGCAAGAAAAAGGACAAGGTGGGTCCATATCCATCTAGTGACAAAGTACAGGACGTCCCTTTCCTCTCCTCTCAGAACAATCACTTGCTGTGGAGTGGGACACATTCGCTCGATATCATGGCAACAAGGCAATCAGCTATTCTCTAACCTAGATACATTTTTGTGATTTAGCTTTCTGTGTGAGCACTACAGCACCTGACTTGAAGTCTACACTTTAATGGCCAGTGTGGCCGTGTTGTGGGTTAGCTGGCTTAAACCCTGCTGAACTCCTGCTGTCTACAGTATATAAATATTATTATTGTCCTCTCTATATGCTTAAAAGCTATTGATATACTGTCTATGTATACTAATATTATACTGGCTATATACCTAAATAATATTGTTGAACAGTCTGATTAAATACTATTATTGTTAATTATAATCCCTATTGTTATACTGTCTATATAAATCAGTACACTGGGGTTGATGGAGTTCCTGTCTGCCATGAGTCACTATTAATCATTGTGTCAAAGCAAAACAGGCCTCCCAACTCTCTTTGTGGTGTGTATATGGACATGATGCCACCATTCTCCACATCGAAAATCTTTGCTAATATTCTTTTGAAGTTTGGGTTTTGTTGCGTTCACTGTGCGATGTAAATTCATACACTGTTCAGAATCACGTCTGCCGAAAGTGACAAAAGATGAATTTGGAAAAAATGGAACAAGCTGATAGCAGTGCCGCTTTTGTTCACCACTGACTCACAGCAATTTACTTTGATAATGAGTTTTTGAATCTCAGAAATTGGTTGCATACTGAGAGAGGAATACAGAAAAAAATGGCAGAAGATTAAAAGGTGACGCAGAAAGACCTGTAGAGAGAGAAAGAGAGAGCAGGATAAAAAAAACTGAGAGAGTCAGGGAGAAAGAAAAAGGATAGAGAGGAAGTGAAGAAGGCACAAAGAGAGATTTGACTTGGGGCAGAGGCAGTGCCAGTATTCACTGCTGGTCGCTATGAGGTAGCTTGACCATTGCTTTGTGATGCTTTCAATGTTTGCCTGCTGAGCATATAGCAGTATAGAATGTCCTCGAGTTAGTCCATGGGTCCCACAGAGGGTGATACAGTTGGCTAGCATCGTCTGGGTTTGGGGGTTTAGTAATCGATGATGGTTGTGCTCTAGCGACTCCTTTTGACCGCTTGGGCACCAGCAAGTTCAGTTGAGGCTGAATATAGGAGAGTGCATTTCTTCCAGAAAGTAAGGAATCCAGAGTAAATTCCTGGTTGAGCATGCAGCGTTATAAGAAGCAGAATGGCATCAGATGTCCTTCTGAAGACGCATCTTGAAATCGACAACCCACTGGGAGTTGTGACGATGAAGTAGGGCCTTAATCACAAATTGGATACCATGAATTTGGATAGTAAAATAAATCAATAAATCTACACATAATGACAATAAATTTGTGTCAGTACAAGAAACCAAGCAATACAACAGCCCTCCCTTAGTCCAAGGCAACAGGTACTAATGCAAATTTCGTCAACTTTCACCAGATGGAAAACATACCTAGCAGAGTACCAGGACCAGATTAATAAAATCCCAAATTGAAGAGACAGAAATTGTATGTATCTAAGGTTCTGCTGACTGGCTGAGCAGTCGGACAGCTCATTCGTGAGAACGGGATTTTAAGAAAAAAAATACAATACGTTCAGTCAAAACAATAGATAGAAATCGATCAGATTCATGTCTTGCTTGGGGCACTACAAGGGGTGCAAGGCTTATTATTGGCCATGCTCCAGCCGTCACCCTCCAGCCTGGAGTGGCACAGTAAAGGGACATTTATAGCAAGGATGATAACTACACACACACCCTAACGCTAAATTATCCATAATAGAAAACACTGGCAAGTATCCACACCACTGGACAGTTTATCATGCTGCAATACACCGAACAACCCATTATAACTACTGTCGGTTGTAGACACATTAGACAGGCCATTCAGAGGGGGGAAGTTGCGAGAGGCGAAGTGAAGGGGCTTGGCTGAATTGGAGATTGTAAGGATAGCATTACTGGGCGCTTCAGTAACGAGAAACATGAAGGCTGTGAAAAAGGTTACAGCGCACTGCACCGAGAGTAGTCACCATTCAAAGCTTTATCATCGCTGCACGCCACTGTTATTCCTATAGCCAACAGACATACCAATAACAGCCTGGTTTAGAGGTGAGAGGACTATGAAGTCCCTACAATAGTTCAATGGATTCTTGCAGGAGGAAATTAGTGATCATTTCTTGTGGTTGGTGAAGAAACAACGCGGAGATCAGGGCAGAGAAAAAGCAGTTCGGCAAAGCAGGCGAAAGAGAAATGAGCAGAAACTCAGAGGGACACCAATGACGAGGTCTGCATGGAACTTTGGATCCCCAGGAAGTAGATCAAAGGAAGGAATCAATGATTCTTTCTGGTGGCAGTTTGGCAAGGTGACAGCAGGGAGAACAGTGCAGAACATGGTGAGAAAGAACACGTAACTGCAGAGTAGGCGCAGTGAACCAGCAAAACCTCAGCCAAAACTAGTGGCTTGTCCAGGAGCCTGGGGTCTAGTAGGTAAAGCAGGCCAGTTGGTAGGTTATTTAATGTAACAATATATGTGCAGGAAAACATTGTTTATTTTTTGACCTAACTAACTGTGTGAGAGCTTGACCAAAAAAAGGGCTACTTTAAGGCATGCTTGTTGAATAAACATTGAATTCTATGTTGTTGTCCCAGGATCCTCCCACTGTTTCCAAAATCGAGCTTTCATTTGCATACCTGTTAATGTTCAATGTTACAGTATTGAACCATTTTATAACTTACAGGGGACAGTGAGGGCAGACTAGGTTGTCCAGGATTATAGGCCTCTGGTGATCATTCTGCACTGTAACATGGTTTAATCTAGCCCACAGTTCTTTCAGCCAAAAAAAATAGTCTGTCCCTCTCCATTGTATTTGTCTAGTAATGCAAAAATTGCCTGTAAAAATATAGATGAAAAAACACATCACAAGTTCAGTAAGTTGTTCTGCATAAAAGAACATATAGATGAATGTTCTTGCTTTTTAACAAGGTTCTTCCAATCTTTTGTTAGATACAATTATCAAGGTAACCCAGATCAACACTGTGTAAATAGTCACCGTTTGTTAAACATCAGCAGTTGTAAGACCAAGGATAACTGTGTAAATTGTTGAACAATATCTCTATCACAGGTCTCCAGGGGGTACAGTGAAGTATAACCTTAATAAAATAATGTGTAAGGGTTAATTGTGTGTCTGTGTCTTTCATTTTCCAGCCCACGTTGAACTCTCGTCAGTGCAGTTATCTTATGGCTTGCATGACCAAATCAGTGCCCTTCTGCTTCATGTCCTCCCTGACAGTTTAGTCACTGACAGAGTGGGACCTAATGTATTTCTGCTTGGCACACATCCTTAAGAAGAAAAAGGTGGTGTATTTGAGCTTCAAGCTGCCTCACAGTACAAAAACAGGAGAAATCATTGTATTAATACTGTCCCACAGTTTCTGTTTCACACACACAGTCATTGTGTCAAAATATACAGCTGTGTACTTTGTTGTGCCAGAAACACTTCAGTAGGTTATGTCCATCTACTCATCTATTAAAATGTGTTGATCACTCACCATGCCTACCGTTAGCTACATACAGTGAACTAGCCATCATATTTGTTTGCTTTGCTAAAAGTTTTTGAGTGCTGCTATATTTGTATATTTAATTTTATTATTTACTGAACTGATATCATGTATAAGAATTAATCTTTTTATAATGTGTATTGTGTTAAAAGATAACTTTTTTTGAGTTAAAAAATTTCCTTCTTATAACCGTAATAAAGGTAAAGAAAAAGTGACATTTTGAGTGTTGGTTAACACTGATATTTTACTAAATCATTATTCAATGATCTATAAAAGATGTGGTAAGGGATATTTTATTTCTTTGAATATGTAAATCTAGATTAATACATACATGTTTAATGCCTTAGCGGGTGGAAATATCTCCTGGCCTTTTGTGAACAATCCACTTAAATTTATTAGGATTTAACTGCCTGAGTTTGACCAATGTTTTTCAGACTGTCAAACATGACCTTTTTCTGAAAGCATATAAGAAACTTTTAAAGTAAGATTTATGTTTTTGGAAAGATGTTATGATAGATGGTAACACATAGTAGGAATAACCCGGCTTGGTCTAACACAACTTGGAAACAAAATTGCAAAGCAACATTTGTATTTTATTTAGGGCAGTCTTGAACCACATAAGACTCTGGTTTCCTCTCCCTCTCTTTTGTTCCCCGCTTCTCTCTCCATGTGTTTGTCTCAGTCACCACTTGAGGACCTACTTACATGTTGTTTTGTTGCATTCTGAATAGTGTCTCAGTCTCTCCAAATGCCTGTCATATTGTGGATGAAGTATCACAGTTATATACAGTATATTGTGTTTGTGTGTACCCACCGTAATGTCCTGCTGTATGTCTACGTTTCCCCTCTATGTCTGAGCCCTCTATTATCCCCTTTTACAGGTAACAACAAGACAGTTTCTTTTGTCCTGTTTCTTTTGTCCAGACAGTCCTTTGGTCTGTGATGTCTACAATTTAATCTCTTAAAAGAGGTTTATGGGTTTTTTTTAGAGGTAGTCATTTTTATGATCCCTTTTTAGTAGGGATTTTTTCTTGTTCTGACATTTAAAGCGTGGAGTTGATTATTGTTAAGCTATGTGGTTGTCCCACCTAGCTACTATATAGTATCTTAAGGTAAATTACCTGATTGTAAGTCACTCTACATCAGAGGGCTCAATTATTGAATTGTGCTGAGTGTCATTGGGTGTTAACTCGAATAAAATGGAATGAGAGAGAACACAAAACATAAACAGTATTTAAAACAAATGCTTTAATATTTTAAATAATTTTTAAATAATAAAAATGTGAAGAGAAATCATACTTGTATTCCTGGGCTCCCATTAGCTAATACTTTGATTGCCTAATGGAGAAAAGCCTTGGCAATTGTGAGATAATTTCGGCAGATTATAATGGTTTGATCTTCTGACTGACTCATACAAAGGACTGATCTCATCAGAGGCCAGATGGTATGTAGGAGTGTGTGTCTGTGTGTGTGTGCTTGTGTGTGCTTGTGTGTATGTGCGTGTGTGTATGTGTATGTCGGTTTCCGCTCTGTGACATCACCTACTGTGTTAGAATGAACGTGGGAGACCAACGGCACACACACCAACACATAAGCGTTATACACACAGACACAGCTCCATATCAGTGACATGTGATGTCATATCAGGATACCAAAATAACACGTTATCTCCACCTTCTCTAGATCCTAGTCTTATGTAAACAAACAGACTATTCTGAAAACTGTGAAGATCGAAGATTTCAGAAGTCTAGTGATTGGCATTGTATTAGCATTCTACTGTACCTACCATGAATCATTTCACCACAACAGTCTCTTGAAAGAGATAAACTTTTTTATTTGTCTGTCAACCAGTCAGTTACTCAGTCTTCTGGGTTGGGTTAGGTCTACTTTTTTCCAAACTAGGAGTTTGGGGCAAATGAGATGAGTTATTGTATTCATCTATAGTGCTGTCAAACAGCATTCAGGCACACAACGTTCCATAAAAGAGCCAGTTTTCCCTATAGAGGAAGCTGCACAGACTGAAAATAATCACATGAACTTATTGCTTTTAAATTTAGCTGTATCTTTCAGACTGCCTTTGGTGAGTTCGGTTTCTTTGGTTTTAAAAGCATTTGGCAATTCTGCCAGAAACAACAATGAGGAATGATATCTGTGTAACATGAGTTCCAGCAACAATGTGCATAGAGGCAGAGAAGCACAATGGCAGCAGGAGAAGAGACCAAAACACTATTTTGGGGACAGCAGCTGCGTCGCAGCAAGGCAAATTGATGCTGTGACATCATCGCTGCGATGGCAGGATATGTTACATTGGGGACGGCAGCTGCGGGAAGTTGGTGCCTTGATGTTGCCATGACAACAACAAAACGTAAATTAGTAGTGATGAAACAATTAACCGAAATCACTGTTATTTTTCAATTATGATGCAACAAACAGAACCGAGCAACGTCAATTCAATTAGTTGGATTCCATTTCAATCAAAAGGTTTTTGCTTAAATCACTGTATTGCTAGAGAGGAATTCCTCTGATATTTTGTGATTGTTTAATTTATTTTTTTGGTAGTTATAAAATCTAGAAGTTGGATGTATCGTTTTTTTTCTAAATTATTAACGGGACACTACCATAGCATTTTAATCCATGACTGTTTTGCTTACATGATGTCTGAGAGGATCTCTCTGGTCAACATCCTCTTATATAACTTGTGGCAAGACTTGTCCTTCAATCTGAGGATAATTATTTGTCCCATCTGACCATCCAGCATCTTATCTGCGCACAGTTCAAAAGCCAGCATCCGTGATGGTATGGGGGTGCATTAGGGCACATGGCATGGGTAACTTGCACATCTGTGAAGGCACCATTAATGCTGAACAATATATACAGGTTATGGAGCGACAAATGCTGCCATCCAGACCACTTGCTTATTTCAGTAAGACAATGCCAAACCACATTCTGCACGTATTACAACAGCATGGCTCTGTAGTATATGAGTCCAGGTGCTAAATTGGCCTGCCTGCAGTCCAGACCTGTCACCCACTGAAAACATTTGGTGCATTATGAAATGAAATATACAACAAAGGAGACCCCAAACTGGTGAGAAGCTGCAATCCTATATCAAGCAAGAATGGGAATACATTTCACTTTCAAAACTACCGCAGTTGGTCTCCTCAGTTCCCAAATGCTTACAGAGTTGTTAAAAGAAGAGGTGATGCAATACAGTGGTAAACATGCCCCGTCCCAACTTTTTTGAAACGTGTTGCTGGCATCAAATTCAAAATGGGCATTTATTTTTCCAAAATCAATAAAATTTCTCAGTTTCAACATTTGATATGTTGTCTTTGTACTATTATCAATTAAATATAGGGATAAATGATTTGCACATCATTGCATTCTGTTTTTATTTGTATTTTACGCAGCGTCCCAACTGTTTTGGAAACAGGGTTGTAGACTATATTAAACTGACTATGCAAAAAATGCATTGGAAAAAAGACTGTAGGAAACAGATTGAGAAACATAGTGAACATACAAGACAAGATAAAATGACCACAGACTATGGGACACAGACAATGGTTATGAAAAGGTGGTGCAATGTGGGCCTAGCACAATATCATCTGAGACCCTTAAAAGGTGATAAAAGGTAAAAGTGTTCTAAGTTCAAGGGGAGCCTGTTGTTTCCATTAAAAGGACCAAAACCTGAAAAATCATCCTCAGACACCTGCTAAGGACTGTAAATGGTAGCAAAGATCAAGGGGACCCTGTTGATTCCATTAACAGGTCCAATCCCTAACACAAACCATTAGAGCCCTGCAAAGGGCATTATATGGCAGTAAGGTCAAGGTTCAAGGGGACAGAGTTCATTTCATGAATTGCTCCAAAGCCTTCATTTATCTCAGTAGCAAAATGGATTGCATGACTCTGATTATTGTGCCATGTGAGATTCACTGTCTTGTGGAATGTACTCTGTTATGGTGTTGACAAATGTATTAGAGTTGGATATACTTGAATCTTAATGTTCTGTATCATGTGATGTTTTATGTTTTGTGTGGACCCCCAGGTGCTTGTTTTTGCTAATACTGCAGTAGTTAATGGGGATAAGAATAAAATCAATTTTTCTACACAGAGGATTATACACAACCATTGCCTGATCTTCCTTGATGTTCTTCTGAACTTCCTTTCTAATGCGCTTAAAACCGTACTTCCTTCAGATGATGTATCATTACAAATCACTCAAAATGTTGGAAATATTGTCTCTTATAAAAGAAGGCAACATTTGTCATTGAAAAAATATATTTAAAAAAATGTTATGTGGTGGGGTTGCAAAAAATGGGATAGCAAATTTGGTAAAGAAGTTTAGGAACTTCTGTCTGAATGTGTATTTTGCAAAGAGCATTGGGGTAGCTTATTGCTGCTTTTGCTATTTCATGTTCCTCACATATTAGGAAGGTAGGCCTTGACTGGCAGCAGGGCATTCTCCTTGGTTGCTCCAAGACTCTTGCACTACCCTGCAGCTAATTAGCTATACCAATACTGTATTGTCTGTCAGCTGTTCTGTTTAACTGTTAGAATACTGTATCGTCAGTCAGCTGTTCTGTTTAACTATTAGAATACTGTATCGTCAGTCAGCCGTTCTTTTTAACTATTAGAATACTTTATCGTCAGTCAGCCGTTCTGTTTAACTATTAGAATACTGTATCGCCAGTCAGCCATTCTGTTTAACTATTAGAATACTGTATCATCAGTCTGTTTAACTATTAGAATACTGTATCATCAGTCAGCCGTTCTGTTTAACTATTTGAATACTGTATCATCAGTCAGCCATTCTGTTTAACTATAAGAATACTATATCATCAGGCAGCCGTTCTGTTTAACTATAAGAATACTGTATTATACTGTATAATAATAAGGGTTAAGTGCATTGCTCACTGGCAAAACAACATATTTTTCACCTAGTAGGCTTTGGTATCTGTATCCGTGATGTTCAGTGATTTCCCAGTGGTAGTGGCTGGCTTACATTAGTGAACAGCGGAGATAACACATCCCTATCCAGACAATATCCACCGTTTCTTTACAGACAAAACGTGAGTTTTCAGGTGAGTTGAACAGAGAAACCCTACTGATTCAGCCTATCTACGCTCATCAACACATGCACACACACAAAATCTCCACTTCAGAAGTGATTAATGCTTTATATTAGCTGCATCTTCACTAAAGTCCCTCTACCATATCCTCCCTCTGCCTTCCCTCTCTCTCTCGCTCTCTCTCCCTGCTCAGAGCAGAGCTCCACACAGACAAGCTGATGGTATCTGAGCCCAAGTTTGAGGCCCCATCCCCTGGGAGTGACACAGCCTATAGCTCAACGCATTTTAACACAATATTACTGGCCAGGAGAGTGGAGAGATGGGATCAGGCAGGGATAAGTCAGGATGAGGAGAGGGGGAGACGTGGGAGAGGGGGAGAGGGGGACACTAGGAGGATGAAATGGGATTTGATGTGAACCCAATCTCCCCCTGCCAGAGACACTTACCCCACCCTGCTGTCCTGCCATCTCTTCTGGTACTCTTTGAATCATTATCTCCCTGCCTCTCCTTCCTTCATTATCCTAACTGTATTATCCTCCTCACATCTGTCCTACCCATTACCCAGACTTCGGGTTGTTATCATCGGAGCTGATGTGCATGGCCTGGTCACACCTGACCAATCACGACAGAGCGTGATTATGTGCTCCTCTCCACCTTTGAATCGCTCATTCCAATTCTTGGTCTCCTTCTCCGTCATGTCTCCTTCTCTACATCCTTCCTTCGGTCCAGATCTGGCTGCTCAGTGAGATGAATGTTGTTGTAATATAAATGAGAGCGGTCAGGGTAAGTCCTTAGTAAGATGAATGAATGCGATGGGGTTCTGGAGAATCATTTAATTAGATAAAGGCAGCAGTAGATGTGTGTGGGTAGGCTCGGCTGCTGATGGGTGCCAGGGTCGGCACAGTTATGTGTGTTCATGTGACTTTGTGGGTTGAGGAGGGGAATCAGGAAAAGAAGAAATATAAACTGAACACATTATTTTTTGACATGCTTTTCTGGCTTGATTTTCACTTTTCATTATGTTATGGTTGATAGCCATTTTTGGAAATGTTTTATTTCACAGTGAATCGGGCAGATTGTTTTACCTTACATTACAGACAGTAGAGGTTTGCAGGGAGGAAGAGAGTAGGGAGAGAGAGAAACATAGCCATTACTGACCTGTCTCCCATGTTTTCAAGATCCATCTACAGTCCTAACAGAAAACAGAACATTAACCTATATGGTGAATTTCATGTTTTTGTCGGACCGCGTAAGCGGAGTCGGCTAAGAAGAGCGAATGTCTCTTACTGAGTGAGTGACTGACTGACTGTCTGACTGACTGACCCTTGTTAAATAGCGTAGCGCTTAGAGAAGCGGACTGGTGAACTATAGGTCCTGAGTTCGTAACTCCTCGCAGGCAATGCGTAATACGCATTATGAATTATTCCGTATAGACGAAAACTTTGTTGGCTAAAAACATTAGTATCTACGTTATGGTAAGCCTGAAATAAACAGTTTACGGTTATATTGCAACTGTTTCTGGCATGGAATAGTTCATCTTCAGCCTCGCAAGCATTTGCTCAATTCTTATGATTATTCCTAGGAAGTTAGTAGGTACTAGCAAGCCTATTTAACACAATCCTCAATGGAGTCTAGCGACTGCTGAAACTTGTAATGCTGTGGCATAGTGGTTAACGACAGTGTCTCTCATAGGGAAGACCTACGTTCGAATCTATTAAGAGCAATGACATTTATTAATTATTTCTGGTAGATTCCACGATTCTCTTGTCTTTTCACTTGATGAAAAAGTTAGTTATCATCGCATTTATTGATAGTTATTGTATAAATGTCATTCACGAATGAAAGAAAAAAGTATGTTGTTTTTCCATGAAAGAAAAAAAGACATTCCTATGCCTGGAAATGAAATAGTTTTGGCAGACTCGCTAGCAATTGCTCAATTCTTATGACTATTCCAGTAAGTTAGTAGATACTGGTAAAGCTTATTACTGGCTAATACACTGTTAAAACGGCCAGTGGCAAACGCAATACATAGCCGCTATTTGTGGTAGAGGAATACTTAGTAAGAAACGTTAGTCAGTTTAACTGTATCAATTTCATTCACGAATGGCCAATTAACTATTAAAACGACTAGTGGCAAAAGAGGATTTGTTCAGGATAGAGACAAGAGGCCATGCTGACACCCAGCAAAATTACAGCTCCGTGGTGTAGTGGTTAACAACACAGCCTTTCATGTGGGCGACCCGTGTTCGAATTTCAAGATGGCAACACTTTCTACTGCAGGCCTGCTGAACTAGGCTTGCCTGGTTTCTTATGTTAGCTCAATGTTAACCAGTTCATAAAACGTAATCAGTACATCCACAGAGGAGAAAGTTGAAAGCTAACATTTAGCTATGTTTTATTAGGTTAAAGGAAACAGTGAAAGTTTTAAATCCCTGTAGGACAGCTGATAGACAGTCATTTAGGGTAACAGTTAGGTTGAAGGGTTGGGGTGGAGCTTTGGGTGAAGATGAAGAGATAGGTTGGAGGGCTCAGAATTACAATGCAGACAGAACAGTGACACAGGTTTTGTTGTTTTCGCTCTGTACTCCAACACATTGGAATTGGAAGAGGTAAAAGTGCCGTGTCAGCATTAATTTGAATATATTAACATCAAAAAACCGTGAACTGTGTAGGAATTACAACCCTTTTTGTATACAGCCTTCTCCCACTTTAAGGGACCAAAATTAATTGGACAAATTAACATAATCTTAAAGTCATCATAGTTAGTACTTAGTTACAAATCCTTTGCTGTCGATGAGCCAGAGATATCCCCAGACACTACATATGTTGTCTAGTGATGTTCAGCCAGACCTGTACTGGAGCTATCTTCATTTCCCTGTTTGTTTCTGGGAATTTTTGCCTTCAGTGTTGTCTTCTTCGGCAAGTGAAATGCATGCTCAATTGGATTCAGGTTGGGTGATTGACTTGGTCAGTCAAGAACATTTGATTTTTGGCCCTGAGAAACATGTTGCCTTGGCAGTATGTTTGGGGTTGGCATTGGATCTGAGCAGACAAGATGTTTCTGTACACTTTAGAATCCATACTTTTGCCATTAGACATTACATGAACAAAGTGAGGCAGTTGCAGTGGTAGCAATTCATGCCAAAATTATAAGACTACCACCACCATTTTGACGGATAAGTTGGTATGCCAGTTCCTTCTTTTGTCCATACTTTCCTCTTGCCATCACTCTGGTGTGTCTTAATATTTTCTTATCTGTCCACAATACCTTTTTCCTGAACTCTGCAGGCTCTTTTTGGTCATTTTTAGGCCATCCTGAGTTTGAGGCTTACTAGTGTTTTTGCACCATGCAGTCCAGCCGCTGTAGTTTGGCTGATGAAGTCTTCTGTGAATGGTAGTGGCTGACACATCCATGTCTACCTGCTGGAGAGTGTTTATGATCATTTTAACAGTTTTTTCTCTTTTTTCTTTTTCATTATAGTGAGCATTCACTGTAGAGGTCTTCCTTGGTCTACCAGGTCCTTTGCCTTTGCTGAGCTAACTAGTGCTTTCTTTCTTCTTAGTGTATCAAACAGTGGCTGTGTGTATAATAGATTTACACAGATTTATTTGCATCATGACACCATGCTTGACTTACACTGACACTTCTTTAGTACTCGTGTTGTCAAACACCAGCTGTGACGGTCGCTCCGCGTGGCGGTGCATGCTCTCTCCCTCTTCGGCGCCTTCATTTTGGCCTCTCTTTTGCGCGCTTGCTACCCTCACACCTCACACCAGCAACTGACTCCAAATGCAAATGTAAAGCCTAGAATCTAGAGTAGACATTGACAGCTCTTGTGCAGGAAACTAATGATGCAGAAAAACACATCTGCCTAATAAGAGACACCTGTGAAACCAAATATTTTTGGTAAGAAACAAATTACTTTTTTAGGGTGGAGGTGAAATTAAAATTCTTCCGTAATTTAACACTGTAGTTAACAGGCTATTCTATAATAACCAAATAATAAGCTTTTGGTTCTTACGTGTCACTCAGACTGCACTTTAGGTGGAGGTGTTTATTTAGTGCAGTATCCAATATTTGCTGTCAAACAATAAGTAACATATCCTTTTAATCTCCAGTTATATAAACATTTCTTACTCCCATATTTCCTAAGATTGCACTTTTTGTGTCTGTGTGTCAGACTGCACATTAGATGGGTAGAAGCAGTGCAGAATCAGGTTATAGTATTAGCAGCATATGTACACCTACAGCACATTAGTAGTGGAATATCAAAGTAAACAAGAACAAAGGCTTTGCATTAAGTCATACAGTATGGGCCCTTCATTTGCTTTCAAAGCTCAATGTGTCCTTGAGTAAAACCCCACCCCAGGTGTAACCCATCTCCAGGCATAATCACTGCACCACTCCAGTACTTAATTTGCAGCTCTATATGTCTGCCTTTTGCTCATAGTTTGCCACGTTCAGTGTGATCTGTCCTGCTTTGGGGCCTGATTGTATTAGTCCCCATTATGTGTTGTACCAAGGAACCAAGGGAAAGTAGAGTTGAGGTTATGAATATAACCATGGTTCCGTGAAGGAGATACAACACAAACCGAGTTCAAGTCACAGTAAACAGCAGACCTGAATGAATCTGGGACAGAGTTTTATCACTCGGCAGACAAGACACCTAAAGAATATAAATACATTTTGTGTTCAGGTAGTGAGTACACGAAGGCTTGTTCACCACAGTGCGTTCCCACTTTCAGGGAACCATGGTAATATTCATAACCTAACGACTCAGTGTGAAATTCGCAGGGCTGGTAAAGCCATGATGGGCTAAACAATCTTTCCAGGTATGGTAGTTACAAACTGTAAAAAGATTAATTTAATTTTTAGTTTGTACAAACTGAAAAAGGAAAAAGATGTAACAACAAGCTGTTAAACACACACACACTCGCCCGCCTCAACAGACACACCCCTCTGCTGCAATTACAGAACTGCAGGGGCTCCGTTTCCATGACAACGCTTCAGTGGATTGGATGAATCTGGCCCAGGTAGCCGTGTTTTGCACCGGGTGAAAATTTATGTCATTGGTTTGGAACCAGGCTGCCACCGGAGCATGAGGCAGGGGCTCTTTGCAAAGCCCAAGGCCAGATTAGCTTGAAAACAAAAGAGGCGTAATTCAGCATGTGTTGTGATGGGTAGGATTCAAACATTTACTTTATGGAAAGATATTTTTTTTTTTTTCTAGACAATGAACCATGCAGCCTTGTTGACAACATTACTGAGTAGTACAGATAACTGGTCCATTTGAGTATGGCGAACCTCACTCAGCTTTTGCCCTGCCTTATTATTTAGCATAATTTATTCCGTCATTGTGATCCTCCAATCAGGGATCAGCCTCGGCAGGTGCTTAATGAAGTAATGGAGTCCGACTCCTGTGGTTAATTCCGTCCACTTAACAGAACCTTTAAGCAGCAACACATTTTGCCAAATGGAATGAAACATTGAGGGAAATACCAGGATTTGTCCAATAGAACATTTGTTGCAACTAAAACTTTTCTTTGACAGAGTGAACAAACGTCTGACAGATTGATCAGGAAAATTAGTTGTCTACCATGGAGGAACAACTTGGGACGTTGCTTGGAAGCAATTACCAATCTCACCATTGCCACAATCATTTTTCTTGCCATTTTCAGTGGTGCGTGATATCAGAGTTCAGCTGTGGGAAAGATCTGGGTCCACAAGTCATACTCGAGTTTCTTAGCTGTAATTCCATAATGTGAAGATTGTATTTTTGAGTTTTCGACCTGTTAGGACAGCATGAGAAAAAGACTGGATGTGGTCGGTAATGGAAAGGGCAACTGGTTGATCCCCTGTCTTAATTTGCTGTGAGACTGACAGGTTGGAGATTACACCTCTGTGTGTGTCTGCTTTATCTATATCACTGTGCAGACGTTGTGCTTTCTGCCATCACTAATAACCACTGTGTTAATATTTACATGGTTGATAGAGGTTAATAATTGAAAGTGTCTGCTAATTGTCTGAGTGTCCCTGTGTGCGCGTGCGTGTGAGAGGTCTTTTCACATCCATTCATATGCATGAGGCAGCCTCCGGGCCTTTTGGTACCATTGTCTTCCATCTCCCGATGTGATACGTGTTTAATGAAGCCAGGGGCGATGGGCGCCATGTGTGTGCCGGCATTAATAGGCTAATACGCAACTGCTTGATACCTCCTCAGCGTGTGTATTCAGGGAATACGTTAAAAAGCCACCCTTCACAATCAGTTGCAGTCAGATAAACAACAGTCAACAAGGTGGTTGTGGCATTGAGGGCCAACTTTAACTTTCTCAAAGAGACATGAAATGCAACAGCCCAGTGGAGCTGTGGTGAGAACAAATGCACACATCAGGGTCAAGGAGAGGAGGGCGTGACTGTCTCAGACCCATCTGGCTGATCTGACCCTACTACCCCCAGGGCTGGAGCTGACGGGGTTCTCGGAGCAGACACGTGCCCACAGACGTTTAGCCCTCTATGGGGAGGAAGACAGGGTCAGATAATCTGGACCTCCAGGAGAGGAGACCAGGCTAGCAGCAGCCTGAAGGCAGGACAGTTCCCTACATATCAGACCTCTGAGTTTTATAGCGAGGAAGAGAAGATGTATAGAGACAGGAGTTACAATGGAGAGAGAGGAGAGAGATTAAGAGAGACAGAAAAGAGAGAGAAAGGGAGAAAAAAGGGTATGGAAATAAAGACGGAAAGAAGAAAAAGAGGAGAGCCGTGGCTTAGCAGAATCAGAAAACAAGTAACATCCTCTCTGCATTTTAATAAAGTAACTTATGCAATCCTCCTGGGTTCCTTTTCCTAAACACACTGTCTCTCTTTCTAGCTCTTCTCCTCTATGGCATTCATTCTATGACTTCTCACTTATCATATCTCCTCCTCCCTACCTTCTTTCCTTCCGTATAAATAATTTCCTAGGTTGTCCTCCTCACATCTGGCATTTCTCAGACCTGTAGGGCGTGACAGTACTTTTCCCCCTTCATCCTATCTCCTTCTTTCAACCTCTCCTCTCTAACTGAAGGAGCAAATTAATGCTAATGTGTGGAGGAGAGGGGGCGGTACAGAACAAATTAGTAAAAAATACACAGAAACACACACCCTGGACCCCGATCTTTGCGACAGCTGAACTCATGACACACACCACTGAAAATGGCATCTTAGCTGTGAATTCAGCTCCAATGGTGAGAATGGTTCTTGCTTTATACCCAAACACACACATACTCTTGCAGAGCCATTCTCTTGCAGGTTCTGCAAGAGAATGGCTCTTGCAGAACCTTATACCCAAACACACACATACTCAAAGAAACACACGCACACGCACACACACACACATATACACACACACACACACACACACATGCTTACACATCCACACATACATACAGAAACACAAACACACACATACAAATATGTAGTTGGGCATTACTGTCCTTTCCTATCAGTAACCATGGAAACTCTACTTCATAGGCCACAGGGGATTGTAGCCCTGGGCAAATCTCCAGTGACCACCTAAACCTGGGCTATTCCCTCTCCGCCAAGCAGTGCACTCCATGGGCAGCATAGTGTCTTAAAATAGTGCACTATAGGGAGTTATGTGTCGCTTGAGACACTGGTGATGTCTGGCAAAGAATCCACATGTTTAGGCCACGATAGCGCCACTAACACGGGAAGACGTGGGTTAACATCAACATGATAACCCTAATGCTTCAAGACTTGACTAATAATTTGCTAATTAAGAACTGAGGCCATATTTGATGTTGCGTCTGACACAGGATAAGCTGCTTTGTCGCCAGGTGACAGCACAATAGGCCCAGATGCCTATCCAAATGAACCAGCTGAATGACTCATTCAGACATACTCAGAGGAATAACAAGCCAGAGGAGATGGGTTATAATTACAGCAATGTGTCAGTGCCAGGAGTCAGTAATCAATGATGTCATTATGTAGGATATGTATGGAACATCTGCAGAGAAACGCAGAACTGGGGGATGTAAAGGTAGATGTCTCCCTCTGCTGGTGACTGTCTACAAGTAGCCACCCAACATGACGGGCCTGACAAACCGACTTACAGGTTTTCGGGGCGAACTGGAGCGGGAGTATGGGATGCAACTTCCGCATTTGGCGTAACTCCATCTTAACTCCCCCTCCACATTTACTGGATAGGCTGAACGATGCGAAGGAAAACCTCCCAGGAGTGTCCAGATGCAGAAGAATGTCTAATCAAAATACTTCCAACCAAATAACCAAATAAAATGTTACCACAATGAAAAATATCATTGCAAGTGTGACAATAGTTTCCATCCAAATGCTGACAGATTATCAAACAAGCTGTCAAAAAAATCGTTATCATGGAAATAGACCACCCGTAAAGACACAGCTGTGCATATAAACAGAGGTGTATTTTTCTTATGCATGTACGGAAAAGCATCAGCTTTGTCGCCCCAAAAAACAGTTCTATCTGATAAATTTGACCAGTCTTGATACCTGTGCCCTGGCATCACCACACAGACAAAGCGGGGTAGGCAACCCAACATAAGATCAGTATGGATGTGTGCATGATTTCTCTGCCAAACCTCAGCCATGTATCAGTCATCTTCTCAGCACCCTTGATATTTACATCAATACACTTTCACCACGCTGTGAAGTTCATCATAACTTATTTACAGTTTTCTCTGTCACTTTGGCTCAACTCCCGAATGAGAATTATTTTTTTCAAAACAATAAAAAAATATTTCTTTTTTATTTTTTTATAAAAAAATCTCTGAACAATGAGTTTCTTGCTCACACCAGATTATAATTTCTTATTTATTTCAGCCAATGGCATGTGTTTTGGCACATGTGTAAAAGAGTAAGTACTATTCTTTACAATTTGCCCAATACCTACATGCACATGGTTTGCTGATCAAAGCTGATGAGTTGATTCTCAGTAAATTGTCATACTCTTCACAACTTCCAAACATTCTTTCACCGCGTGAGCAATGACTTGCAAAATGATCCGTTCAATTATCAAAATCTGTCAGACATACATGTACAGTGAAGGAAAAAAGTATTTGATCCCCTGCTGATTTTGTATGTTTGCCCACTGACGAACAAATGATCAGTCTATAATTTTAATGGTTGGTTTATTTGAACAGTGAGAGACAGAATAACAACAAAAAACACATGTCAAAAATGTTATAAACTGATTTGCATTTTAATGAGTGAAATAGCTATTTGTTCCCCTCTCAATCAGAAAGATTTCTGTCTCCCAGGTGTCTTTTATACAGGAAACGAGCTGAGATTTCAGACCTGTATAAAAGACACCTGTCCACAGAACCAATTAATCAATCAGATTCCAAACTCTCCACCATGGCCAAGACCAAAGAGCTGTCCAAGGATGTCAGGGACAAGATTGTAGACCTACACAAGGCTGGAATGGGCTACAAGACCATTGTCAAGCTGCTTGGTGAGAAGGTGACAACAGTTGGTGCGATTATTCGCAAATGGAAGAAACACAAAAGAACTGTCACTCTCCCTCGGTCTGGGGCTCCATGCAAGATCTCACCTCGTGGAGTTGCAATGATCATGAGAACGGTGAGGAATATGTCCAGAACTACACAGGAGGATCTTGTCAATGATCTGAAGGCAGCTGGGACCATAGTCACCAAGAAAACAATTGGTAACACACCTCGCTGTGAAGGAATGAAATCCTGCAGCGCCCGCAAGGTCCCCCTGCTCAAGAAAGCACATGTACAGGCCCGTCTGAAGTTTGCCAATGAACATCTGAATGATTCAGAGGAGAACTGGGTGAAAGTGTTGTGGTCAGATGAGACCAAAATCGAGCTCTTTGGCATTAACTCAACTCGCCGTGTTTGGAGGAGGAGGAATGCTGCCTATGACCCCAAGAACACCATCCCCACCATCAAACATGGAGGTGAAAACATTATGCTTTGGGGGAGTTTTTCTGCTAAGGGGACAGGACAACGTCACCGCATCAAAGGGATGATGGACGGGGCCATGTACCGTCAAATCTTGGGTGAGAACCTCCTTCCCTCAGCCAGGGCATTGAAAATGGGTCGTGGATGGGTTTCCAGCATGACAATGACCCAAAACACACGGCCAAGGCAACAAAGGAGTGGCTCAAGAAGAAGCATATTAGGGTCCTGGAGTGGCCTAGCCAGTCTCCAGACCTTAATCCCATAGAAAATCTGTGGAGGGAGCTGAAGGTTCGAGCTGCCAAACGTCAGCCTCAAAACCTTAATGACTTAGAGAAGATCTGCTAAGAGGAGTGTGACAAAATCCCTCCTGAAATGTTTGCAAACCTGGTGGCCAACTACTAGAAACGTCTGACCTCTGTGATTGCCAACAAGGTTTTTGCCACCAAGTACTAAGTCATGTTTTGCAGAGGGGTCGAATACTTATTTCACTCATTAAAATGCAAATCAATTTATAACATTTTTGACATCTGTTTTTCTGGATTTTTTTGTTGTTATTCTGTCTCTCACTGTTCAAAAAAAACCTACCATTAAAATTATAGACTGATCATTTGTTTGTCAGTGGGCAAATGTACAAAATCAGCAGGGGATCAAATACTTTTTTCCCTCACTGTATATTCCATTAATATCTATGACATGGAATGTTTCTGATGTCTGCTAAATTGGCAAAACACCTGCCAGGTGACACAGTAATGAAATTTCTGAGATTTCTCTGCCGTGCATCGCAAGGGAAAACATCAGATCTGATGTTGATGAAAGTATCTTGCCAGACCATCAAGAGCAACATGATGTCCACCAAGAAGTGTTACGTACCATGAGGAGGTACAATTCATTGTTTTTTTACAGAACTACCGCAGGTTTTTTCATTGTTGTTGCAGTTTTTTTTTTTTGGATGTCACTTTGTGGCAGATTTTCAACTCACTATGAATTTATATGTAAGAAATATGTAAAATTTG
The DNA here is from genome assembly GCA_016801175.1 of Esox masquinongy. Taxonomy (NCBI): domain Eukaryota; kingdom Metazoa; phylum Chordata; class Actinopteri; order Esociformes; family Esocidae; genus Esox; species Esox masquinongy. The sequence goes on from JACXGI010001307.1 coordinate 78,026, forward strand.
ACATGCAAACCTGAGTTTTCTGTTTACATGTAACACTTAGCTAAAGTAACTGTATACATACAAATGTGCATATCCCTTTTCGGCGTACTACAGTATTTTACAGTATTAACTTTTCACAGTAAAACTTCACCTACTGTTGAAGCAGGCCCGGCACCAGGACGAAATAACTGAGGGGGATGTTAAAAATGGCGAGGGGGCTCATCTGTTTATTGGCTATTTTTCAATACTATAGGGTTTTTAAAACTTAAACTGGGGGGGCAGAATATACAACTAAGGGGGCTAAGCCCCTTCTTGCCCCCTCGTGGCGCCGGGTCTGTGTTGAAGGCTTGTTGTAAGAAAACATTTCTCTATTTAAAAGTATTTCCCTGTAGGATAAACCAATGTGTCCTGTGCACGACACACTACAATGTACTCTTGAATAAATACTCGCCATTTAGATACAAACATACTCATGTAACTTTGTAAAAAAAAAACGACTATGTATTTTTAATAAAAAAATTAAACAATAATGCTTTTGGAAGGTTGGTCTGTAATAGTAAACTATGTTTGCACCTTGTAGCATATTGCCTGCTTTCAGAGCAGCATTCGGTGGTCGTCTTCACGACATATTTGGAGACTATCGGTCATCAGAAGGATGAATACATCCTACGTAAAAGGCAGTTACTGTTCTGCTAGTAATGTATTTACTGGAGAACACTGAATTAATGATCACCTACATGTGACATGCAAATGCAGCCATCCTTCTTGATGACCCACAGCCTACAAATAAGACAAGCAAATGGAGTCATGGTTTACTTGTCTGCCCATAGGCTGTCCACATTGGCCACTCAGTCGTTCATCAAATGGGATGGTTACATGACACATTATACACTGGTTGCAGCACATCAAACGGAAAGGACTGTTTGTGCTAGTAATTTATTTTCCTCCTGTTTTGCTGCAATCCACTCAGCTTTATAATTAACATCATAGGTTATTGATGAGGCATAGTTTTTGTTACTATACTTCACTGACATTGAATTAATGTAGTGTAAACTTCTTGTCCAGCTATTGTGTGCATGTAAAACCTATGGATATCCCTCACCTCTGATCTTCTCAGAGAACAGATTTTGAGCACAGAAGAATACATTTTCAAAGTTTTTTGCTTATCTTCTCAAAGGGTATTAATAATCATGGATCACTCTTCTTCATTCAGGAAGTTTCTTAAATATATTAATTTATTTTGTTGTGTTGCCATGTGACAGGGCCTATAATCTAATCCTTAGTTGGTAATGGATGGGATCTTTTTTGTGTTTGTTGGCATTGCTTAGTCTACCCATCGATTTGAATGTTGAATACAAACAAAACAGACCCTTTTCTAAGTCGCTCCAGATATGAGCATCTGCCAAATGACTAAAAATGTAAAATCAGTCAGCAGTTATGACGTTCACTTTAATTAGCCTATGGGCTGAATTGTCACATAACGCATACATTTCATAAAAATACATACCCGCCATGCCTGCTACAGCAATATGAAGGGCCACACACAGACCACTAACCTATACCATCACAAAACATTTTACACAACAACCAAAATGGAGAGAAAGACTTTATTGGTTTGATAAGAGTGATAACTGGACCACACGCAACATTGTACAGTACATAAAGTAAACCACTGTTGAATGGAATTGCTTGAAGAATATTGTGTCCCACACTAGGTATTCTGTACCCTTTTAAACAATAACTGGTACTGTAACTACAGATTGAAATTGAGGTTAGCAGGTTAGAGGATCAAGTAGCTGATTAAGATAAAATTAGGAATTGGACAACAAGAAATTTGAATAAACACATCACGAAAGGAATCCAGAGTTAACGCAGGAGACCAACATCCTAATTTAGAACATCTTCCTCCCAGGACACACACTTCCGGAAAGAGCATTGACATTTCACAGTCCAAACCCTCATCATCCTATTCTAAAAGAGCTGGAATTTTCAGAGTTAACATAATGGTAATAAGGTGTGTGGGGTTTAGTGGGGAAGCTCATGGGGCACCAGTTTATAGTGGGAACCACAGGAGGGACAGCGTTGAGCCTCGCCCTGATGGAGCCAGAACCACACCACTGCTGTGTTGTCCTCCTCACCTAAAACACATCAGGGTATAGAAGCAATTAGACCAGAACGCAATGAGGAATCAGACTGGTACAGTACGTGTCAAGAAACAGCAACCAGACAGCAGCTGTAGAAACACTAAGTCAGTCACGTACAGACACAGCCCACAATCCTCTTGGTGGTGATGGAGGGCACCAGGTGAGGGTCAGCCTTGGAGCCAGCGTACTCTTTGGGCTTCAGCATGCTGTAGGGGTCCTGGGAATGATTAAAATGAGGCAGGTTCAATTTTGTAAAACAGGCTATTCTTGGGATACTTGAATTCCCAATTTAACATGAGATTGGACCTCCGGTCTGCCCATAGTGGTCAAACCCTGGGGCTGTAGGTTGAGTTAACCTAGCTACATCAAGGCCAAGGCACAGAAAGGAATCTTGTCAAGGACCTTTGCTAAATTGGCAAAGTAACAAGGTATGCCAGTACGATCACTGTCAAGCTTTGCAAATGTCTTGCCTTACAATGGCAGGTATCTGTAAACAATGTCTTTACAGATACCAGTAAGTCAGGAAATACAGCTGATGTTCCAATATGAATACTTTTATAAACATAACAGACATACTGCGCCCTTTTTTGCAGCATTCAAAACGATCTTCTCCAGACCAGTGGCTTGTTCCTCGTCGGTGGGGATGCCTGAAAACATGTCACCAGAAGTGTTAGGTAGCAGGTGTATCTAATTTGCTATGGAATTCGCCATGTTGGCGTTAACTAGCAAAATGTGAAGTGGGCTACTTCCACATTTACCATATTCAACAATACATTCTAAAACTCCTAACTCGTTACAGTGTTTAGCGAGCTAGCTTAAGTTCCGAGCCACCTCCGGTCGGCTAGTAAGGTCGCTAGCTAAAGGGTAAATAGCTCAATACTACAAAAACGATAACCATATTTGCTCAGGTACAGTAGTTAATGTGAGCAAAACAATGAACAGTTCTACAAAATAGAAAGCATTACATTATAGTTACAGTACTTACAGTTACTAGACTACAGTAATTAATGATAGAATAACTTCGCAAACACACAAGACTGAGGAACCCTTCCGCAATCGGCTGAATGCCTAAGTGACACAGCTGGTCCTAGGCAAAATGATCCGTTTCTTACACGATACCTCTATGGTTTCTATTCAAAACATTTACATTCCAGACTTACCTCCAGCAGCCATACCACGGGTAAGAGCAGGCACCGGGGCGGCACGACAAGTTGTCGCGGCCTTGACAGCCGAACGGAGCAGTAACCTTGCAGCCATTTCTTCCCCTGATCGAAAATACAACTGGCAGCACGTTGATGACGTGAATATATACGTGACACTCGCGGACTTTTGACGCTCATGTATCCCGCGATAATGTAACGACCAACACTCGTTTCATTTTTGTTTACTGTTTTACATGAAATATGTCAACATTATATCAAAACCTCGTTGCATATGCTCTAACTGTCTTAAATACTCGTACAAATGCACTCGTACTATGCATTTTGTTGTTACCATATAGTTTATGTTAGTCCATCTTTCCTAACTGTCCAAAACACAAAATAAAAGTGTTTACCCAAAACCCCTATAACAAAGACGAGTAATTTTAAATCCACCAAGCTTCAGAGAAACAAAAGGAGTAATAATATTTCAAAAAGGTAGGAAGATTTGTTTGTATCTTTTAAGCATCGTATGCTGTATTTTCAATTGTGACCTGTAATTTATATCTGGAGATAGCCTTAAGACCCATCACTGTAAAACTGATACCAACTTTTCAAATTTTCAAATTTCAAAATTGGAAAATACTTCTCCCTGTATAAAGTGAACTCCAAATGTATGTAATGCATTTTTTTTATTCAATCAATATTAATATATAAAGGGCTATAGTTTAGAAATCTTGCCACGTATTATTTCAAAGTAGGAAAACATTGCTATTTGAATACCTGAAGTCACAACAAAATGTCTGGATAGCATTATGCAATGGTTTATGTCCTTTAACATATTCAATATTTTTTATTTATTTAGGAGTTGAATGTCCAACTCCAGTTATGATGTTTATCAAAACAGTACTTCAGGTTCAATGAGCGTTGATAATAAAACATAACCCTCTGATCTGATTGAAGACCATGAAATAGAAACTAGTCGGAAATCTGATTAAACCAGACAGTCATAATGAATAGCCTATATAGAAATGAGTCCTGTTTACATTACTTTTCCTAAAAATTAAAGTAATATTATAGTACATTATAGACATTACAGTATTTTGATGGTGAGAGAGAAATAAACTCCTGTATTGTTGGCAAAGGGCCTCAAATTTATCTAACAGATCCAACTCTAACTGGTTGTTTAGGCATGTGACGGCTTTGAAACTACAGCAGCTCAACGTAATTGGCCGGGAACATTCCATAGTGCCCATCTGGTCCGTACCCTCTCCACCAACCCTCATCTACCATGTCTATTCCTGTAATGATGTCATCGGGATCAAAGGTGATCTCAGTGTCATCAGCTGAGGAGGAGAAGAGGGAAGGAATGAAGAACATTTAATTAAATCGTTATTAGCAAAGGCTGAGAGGAGTGAGAAGAAATGGAAGAATAGAAGGTTGACATCAGACAAATGATGATGGAAGACAAATCAGATGAAAGAAAATGTGTGAATGATAGAAAGGATTAACACTTACTGGCTTGGTAGTCATACAGGGCCCTGGCACACACATTCTGTTCCCTGGCCTCCTGTCCTGTCTCCTGCTCCAAGACCCGACAGAGAGATTTATCAGTCAACCGGGTGTTAAAGCAGATTACAGAAACATTGTGTTTATAACATAAGTTTGAACCGCTTTAGGAACAGAAACAAAAAAAATAAAATAAACCCAACCAAAATGAACGTGATGTGTTTCAGAACATAACTGTTCAAAAGCACCCCCCGAAATCGCACAAAACACAATCCAAACAATATAATGCAGGTATATAATGCAGGTCTCCATCTGTCACTCAGAAACCTTTCAGTGTCAGGCCTGGCAGCTGAAGAGCAGATCTCTTGGCGGCACCCTGTGAGGCTGCCTTGGTCTAGTGAAGGCTACTATTTTTTCTTACATTTTTCTTACTAAATATAACCTTCTGAATATTACAGACACATTGCTGGGTGGTTTTCATCCTGGCATTCTATCATCATCCATTCCATCATCATCCATGCTTAGCCATCATCCAATGACTAAGCCTCAGATTTCAACCGATGTCTACGGGCCTGGAAAGTGGAGGCAGCGAGGGTCTTTTGTTAGCTTCAGAAATAAGTCTATAGCAGCCCTAACGGGTTCTGTTTAAATATCTACTAAAGAAGAACAAAAACACCTGATTAAAACTAAATAACACTTCTCTTACTTACTGTTCTCTTCTTTAGATAATCATGACTGGGTGACTAAATTCCCAACGTTGTGGGGAAATAAACAGGTCTATAGCTGTACGGTACTGAACACAGCCTGGAAAAATGCAGTGAGTACAAGGGTGGTGGAGTGGGTTATTATAGCAACAACAGTTAGTACAAGCATTAGTTCACAAGAGGTTAATCATTTCTGATAATTTTAAAGTAGAGAACTCATAGCTTCAGGGGGAAGCAGGTTCTCCATTCAGGAGTAAGGAAAGAGCATTGACTGGACTGACCAGCAACTGCCCTCCAATAAGGTTGGGAAGGTAAAAAGACCAGAGGTGTAATAATTGAGAGCTTCGTTAGATACGTAGGGTTTGAGCATTACTTGAGGGTAGACACAGTACCCCTAGCTGGTCCATAGGTAAGTGAAAGAACTGTTGAAAGAACTGAAGAGGCTTTAGCCCTCGTATGAAATTGATGACAACAGCCAAAGCCGTTCCCCTCCAATCATGGCACTGATTACCCAAGCAATGCAAATTGCCCTGGCCCATAAACCTAATTACTCTGTCAACAATCACCCATAAACCTAATTACTCTGTCAACAACCTGTTCACAGACAAGCCCTACTTGTCTGTGAACAGGTAGGGCTTGTCTGATACCAAGATATGGTAAAAGACAACAATAGAGTATGACAGGAATATACTGTGTCACTCAGGTGCCCTTTCCTGCAACAATGCGGGCCAGCTTCCCATGAAGTAGGCAGGGAAAAACAATAGTGAGACTCCAAACCTTGCATCCCTTGATTTAGCCCGACCCCAGTAACGCCAGAGCCGCAAATGGAGAAAGAAAGCCAGGAACTGACATCAGTGAGACTGCCCAGATGATGCCACCTTCCCAGCAAAGTGGTTTGTCTTTCAATGTTGAGGTTTACCCTGCTCCTCCTGGTATTTCTGTTAATAAAACACCCTCCATGGCCCTGAGCAATTTTCCTGTGTCTGTTCCATGCCTCTCTATGTTACAACACCTATATATCAATCCTTAGAGCAGAAGGTCTTTAGCTATATGGGCCATAATATATATAGATGTTTACACTATCTGGATAGATGTTGATCTAATAAACATGTTAATCTGGAGTAACCTCGCTCAGTTCAGAGAGATTGTAAATTATTTAAATTCCAACCCCTTATTCATTACTTAATCTTCAGTCCTGCAGACTCACAGTAAGTGGATTCTGGTAGATATCTTCATAAATGTCCTCCTTTGTCTCTCCAGCCAATAGCAGGGACTCGTATGCAGTGTCAGTGAATGCCTCTGTACCTGGAACGAGAACCACAACTTTTGGCACAGAGATGACATATTTAAACACTTCCAGGGTTATTATTTGAAGTGGTAAAAAAATACAAATGGAAAAGATTGCACTTACTGTGTGTCTTACTGTCCTCTGGGGCTGTGTAAACTGGATCATCATCAAAGTCATCAGACCAGTACACCTCTTCTGTGAAAGAATACTATATGTCACACACATACAAATAAACACTATTTAGACAGCCTTAGCCTTGTGACAGGAACCAGTCTCCAGCTTAATGCATATTAGATTAGATTCAACTTTATTGTCATTGAACAAGTACAAGTACAGTACAAAGAAATTAACGCAGTTAGTATCTAACCAGAAGTGCAAATAGAAGAGGGCTGAAAATGTACAAGTATTAAGTGTATGTATATTACAAGTGGGATAAATAGTTGTGTGGGTACAAATGGCAAATGGCATTCTAGATGTGCAGTCGAGGCAAATTGAAGGAGTAAGGTAGAATCTGCAACCGTAGCATGTGCAAGCAATTTTTTTTAATTTAACCTTTATTTAACCAGGTACGCCGATTTAGAGCAGATTCTCATTTGCAACGGCGACCTGGCCAAAACAAAGCATAAACGTGCAAGACCACATACAGTTACACATAGAGTACACAGAGTACAAAAATACAAAAAGAAGTAGAGTATGTATAAATACAAATACAGTACAGAGTCTATATACAGTGCAAAAGTGATAAGACAATAGCAAAAGTACAAAAAGAGAGTCTAGCTAAAAGTGTAAAATGAAGTAGAGAGTGTTATACAATTTGTTCAAAGTGAGGTGTATTTTGTGAGGTAGGTCAGTTAGTGTGCAAAAGTGGTGTGGCAAAGATAATAGAGAGCATAACACTAGGGCATACCTGTGCAAATGGTATAGTACAAAGGAGCGATAATATAAGACAATTGTGCAGATAAGAGTGCAAATGTGCCATGGGGCATGACAGAGATAATAAGGGCAGCTATGTGCAAGAACAATGTACGCATGATGGAGGAGAGTTAACACATAAAATGAACAGACAGTAGCTCAGACATACGTTTTTTAAAGGCAGTGAGGGGAATGAGGGTCTCCAGTTTCAGGGTTTTTTGTAATTCGTTCCAGTCGTTGGCAGCTGAGAACTGGAAGGAGTGGCGGCCGAAGCAGGTGTGGGCTTTTGGGGTGACCAGAGAGATGTACTTGCTTAACGCAGGCTGAGGGTTGGTAAAGCCAAAGTGACCAGTGAGCTTAGGTACAGTGGGGCTTTGCCTAGCAAGCACTTGTAAATTAATTTGTAGCAGTGAGATAGGTGCCAGGTGTGTAATGAGGGCCAGCCAACTAATGTGTAGAGGTTGCTGTGGTGGGTATTATAAGCGGCTCTGGTAGCAAAATGGATGGCGCTGTGGTAGACCACATCCAGTTTCTTCAAGAGAGAGTTTGAGGCTGTTCTATATATGATATCACTGAAGTTTAAGATTGGTACGATGGCCATTTTCACCAGGGCAAGCTTGGCAGGATGAGTGAAGGAGGCCTTGTTGCGGAGAAGGAAGCCAACCCTAGACTTAATTTTAGACTGGAGATGTTTTATGTGGGTCTGGAGGGAGTGTGAGCTGTCTAACCAGACACCTAGATATTTGTAGGTGTCCACGTATTCTAACTCAGACCCGTCAAGAGTGGTGGTGATGCTAGTCAGACTGGCAGGTGTGGGCAGTGATCGGTCGAACACCATGCACTTAGTTTTACCAGAGTTCAGTAGTAGTTGGAGCTCACAGAAGGAGTGTTTTATGGCATTAAAGCTATCCTGGAGGTTTGTAAGCACAGCGTCCAATGAAGGGCCGGCTGCATACAGAATGGTGTCGTCTGCATAGAGGTGGATTTGAGTCACCAGCAGCAAGAGCAACATCATTTATATATAGTGAGAATAGAGTCGGCCCGAGAATTAAACCCTGTGGTGCCTCCATAGAGACAGTCACAGGTCCAGACAGCAGGCCCTCCGATTTAACACACTGGACCCTATCTGAGAGGTAGTTGGTAAACCAGGCGAGGCAGTCATTTGAGACACCAAGGCTGTTGAGTCTCCCAATAAGAATAGAATGGTTGAATATTGAACACATGCATGCATGCATTGTTCGCCTGTGGGTTGGATATGTGAGAGCAAGGCAGCTGGTATCTTAGGATGTAGAAGCAGGGTTTCTGGTAAAGGAAGAGCAAGGGTTTCTGGTAAAGGAGGAACAGTAGGTTTGGGGATCAGAGCAGAAGGAGTTCCTTTTTAAATGAGGGTCAGAAGCTTCTGGTAAAGGAGAAGCAAGGGATTTGATAAAAGAGTATCAAGTTTTCTTTTGAAGGAGGAGCAAGTGTTTTTGGTGAAGGAGGAGCAGGAGTTTATGTTCAAGAAGAAGCAGGGTTTTCTGGGAGCAGTGGTATACGATACAGAGATTTGAGTGGTGGCATATTTTACCTGTGTCTTGAACAGCTGAGCTCAGGGTAGTCGGTGCCTCAGACTTTGGCAGTAGAAGGGCAGGGACCTCTGTCAGGGCTGGGGTTTCTGGGAGAAGAGAAGCGTGTGATTGTGGGGACTGGGGTCCGATGGGCATCTCTCTCTCACTAGACATCTGAGACATGAAGGGGCTCTGCAACTTCCCTGAATGCAGGGAGAGGTGGAGGGACAAAAAGAAAGAAAGACAAAAAGAAAAAATACAGACCATAGTGATTCATTGGAAACTATGTAAGACTTTACTCTCACAGTCATTCATGCTGTAAAAGTGTGGTAACCATGTCAGAAAAACAATGGAGGAGAGAACTCTGTGTTCTTAGTTGTTGACAAAAATGTAATCAATTTGCTGTCAACTTAATGCATCTATCTATGTAAAATCGCTAAATGTACCTTTCAGATTGGTTAGTGTTGACTGTTTTTCTGTATCGATAGCTACCTGGCTGGTTGTCACTTATCTACGCAACACTATGGACATGTCAAATGTTTTACCCGGCCTGGAGCTGGGTCGTGTGTATCCATTGTCCAGGGAAGCGTTCTGCTCTCTCTGCTTAAACAGCTCCCGGGGGTTTAAAGGCCTCTGGGAGATCAGACTGGCTGCCTCCTGACAGACACACACACACACGGTTCAGTAAAGGACTTCATAGTACAGACACACACGGACACATAGGAACGTCAGTGGGACTCACATTTGCTTTTTGTACAGATGCAGGCCTTTTCCTCTGAGAGGTCTGACACTCACTTTCCTGCTGCTTCTACCAAACACAGAAACACACACACACACAATATAGCAACTCACAATTCCATTTTGTGCAAAATATATAAAACGCGCTTAGTGCCTAGTACAAGTCTCACCGACTGAGAACCATGTATATCCTGGTCTTCATCCTCTGTCTCCTGTTGCTTCTGGTAAGCCCTGTCACAGACAAATGGACACATACACAAATGCCCTCAAACAAACAGACACAGAAACACACACAAATGGAGACACACAGAAAATATACTATTGTTCATTTGTTTGTCTCTGTGCTGGTCTGTGTGTTTGTGTGTATTTGCTTATGTGAGTTTTGTGTGTGATGATGACTGACTTCGCCTGGTCGATCTGAGAGGCTCTTTCCTTGGCCCTACGTATTCTCGCTGCTGCTTCCTTTTCATCCATCTCTTTCCGCTCAATCTCCACCCTTTTCCTCTCCTGCTCCACTCTCTTGCTCTCCTCCTTCTGACGTATCTCCTCCTCTCTCTAAGATGGAAGGGATGGAAAAAAGAGAGACAAATGGAACCTTCTCTTCGAAGCAAACTCCCATACAACTAGAAGAGTTTCGTGTAACAGGATTTCAAAACACATTTTCACAAGGAATATGAAGAGGGATAAGAACATTTCAGAAAACACTTTTACTTTATTTTACCTTGTGAGAAATAACGTCATTCTAGCTTAGTAGTTACATACAATACATAAAATATAGGCTAGACTTGGAAGGTCTACCTGTGATTGTGCCCAGAAGTTGTCCTTGTCAGTTTGCAGGATCTCATCCACTGCATTGGTCTTCAGGTACACTGACCCCTGAAACACAGGCATAGCAAACCACGGGAAATTCAGCGAAGTGGGGGACATTTGGCTGTTTCTCACAGACGTGGCTATTTTAGGATCAGAGGGTAAGATTAAGATTAGAATTAGCGTTTTAATAAGGGGCAAGTGCCGGTGTTAGGTGTTATACTGTACCATATGTGTTCTTACCACATGTGCTCTGGGTGTGTTGTTGTATTCCTGAGTCTCCTTTGTTTGCAGGATCTCATCCACAGCGTTAGTCTTCTGGTACACCGACCCCTGAAACACAACACATTATTTTGCGCATGGGTGTGTGTGCGTTTGCATGTTCATGTATAATGGGCGCCTGCATGTCTGCATGTGTGTTGTCACCACAGGGCCGCTCGGTACATCTCTGTATTTCTTTGTCTCTTTGCAGAAGTTAAAGCTGGCACCCGACGCCTTGGCCACTTTATCCATAATGCTCTCTGGGTCCACATCGTCTTCTCCCCGTGCATTTATGGTCACGTGAGCACCCTGTAGTGACAAGATTGGTCAGACAGTAAGTAAACATAGTACAATTTTAACAATGTATTTATCAATTGTTCTCTTTAAAACTCACCCTTAAAAAATTTGCCATGGCAATAACATGGTTGGCACACTGTCCTTTTCTAGAGTCCTTTACCCCATCACCTGTCTAAACACACACAATTAAATGAAGATCGTTTGGCTTTGGTGTGTGTGTGTGTGTGTGTGTGTGTGTGTGTGTGTACATGTGGGGACCAGAAGTTCCCAAAAAGTAAAATCTGACAAATTGTTCCCCATTAGTAAAAATGTGATTTCCAGGTTATGGTTTAGGTTTAGAGCAAAACATACTATTGGGCATAGTGTTTAGAATTATAATTATGTTTACTTTCAGGTTTAGAAATTATATGTTAGATTTAGGGTTAGGGTAAGGCATTAGGGTTAGGTTAAGTTTGGCCATAAATGTTAGGTTATGGAAGTTAAAGTTATTGTTAGGTTATGGTTAGGTTAAGGGCTGGAGTTAAGATTAGGTTTAGGGTTATGTGATAGGAAACTGGATTTCTGGTGCCCAAAATGTGTGTGCGTACATGTGTGTTACATTAACTACTTACCCAGTTGATGAGAACATATTTAGACAGGCCAGAGTTGGGGTCCTTAATGCGACAGAAGGCATACATCACCTTGCCACTGCTCAACGCCTCCACCATCTCCTCCAGACCACCATCTACACACACACATTAACACAAAGTGAACCGGGATTGTCACTGTTACTGATGATCATGTCAGCCAACAGAATAGACCTGTACTTACCTCCCTTCTCTGCCAGGCGGATGTCATTGGTGTTCCCCTCATATGTGAACAGTGCCCTTCAGACATCCAGAAAAACAAGTGCAAGATGATTCTGTCTCTTGATGTGGCTGATTTAACATTTACATTTAGGTAATATAGTAAAGGCTGTTTTGTTCTATCCCCCACTGAGAATCCACAACCCTTGCGTTGTAAGCACCATGCTCTATCAACCTAATTACACAGGACACCCATAATATATCTCTTTTTCTCTCTCTCTCTCTCTCTCTCTCACACACACACACACCTGTAATCCCAATTGAACTAATCTAATGTTTCTTCCAGTGTGTTTTGCTCACCAGTTGGTATCAGACCTCACATTCACCACTTCTTCATATGCGGCTGTGAGCGCTGCTCCATTTTTGCTTAGATTCACTGACATACTGTTGTCTCTAACTCTCTGCCCTGTGAAATCCAACACGTCAAAGCAAACACAACACAAAAACTGTGTCCAGGAAATCAGAAATGCTCTCGACAGTTGGACCAGCTGAGGTATACCAAATGATGAAACAGCAGTCTCTAGGGGGTAAAGATGGAAGTTCAAATGAGAAGCTAGTTTTGTTCAAAGGAGATTCCTATAGTTTTGTAAAAACTGTGATGAATCACGATTACAACGACAAAACTATGGTCTCCTCTTGGTGTGTCAAGGTCTGATTAACCTATTCCACCTACAGAAATGAAGGAAATACCTGCTACCACCAACACATGGACTGTTCAAGTTGAATCCACATACTTCAAACCCGCCCCTCTGAAACTTGTCAGATCAGTATATGTGTGAGAGAAGCCGGTGAAGGGAGAACCAGAACAGTCACATTTTTTTAAATTGGTGCTGCAGAATCACAAAGTTCTTCATTATAAGCAGGTTGGCTGACTAAATATTTCCTGCTAAGTAATCAGATGTCTGCTGTTTAGGCTTCAGAGGGATCACAAACATCTGCCTTGTTGATTAACACTGTAAATGTACAGAGATCATCAGAATACTCTGCCGTGCTATATGTTATTCCATACACAGCAAAAAAGGCTTACTGAAAAGTAAGAGAAAAATGCTTGAATCAAGCAAAATAATCTGCCAATGTGGTGAGATGATTTTGCTTGTAACAAAACCAAAAAGTCTGTAAACAAGCTTCCTCTGCTTAATTCAAGCACATGTTCCCTTTGTAATTTCTTTTAAACTTATTTTTGAGGAAGCATTTTTTGCAGGGTTCTCTCTTTCCTATCTCCTGCTCTTAACAAGCAGTTCCTTCTCTCCCTCTCTTTCTCTGTAGATTGGCTCCTTCCAGCTGTCAGATAGCAAGGTACATCCGTCCCGTTTTA
>JACXGI010001308.1:9590-83297 GCA_016801175.1 Esox masquinongy
AAACCGCTGGCAACAAAAGTGAGTACACCCCTAAGTGAAAATGTCCAAATTGGGCCCAAAGTGTCAATATTTTGTGTGGCCACCATTATTTTCCAGCACTGCCTTAACCCTCTTGGGCATGGAGTTCACCAGAGCTTCACAGGTTGCCACTGGAGTCCTCTTCCACTCCTCACGGAGCTGGTGGATGTTAGAGACCTTGTGCTCCTCCACCTTCTGTTTGAGGATGCCCCACACATGCTAAATAGGGTTTAGGTCTGGAGAAATGCTTGGCCAGTCCATCACCTTTACCCTCAGCTTCTTTAACAAAGCAGTGGTCGTCTTGGAGGTGTGTTTGGGGTCGTTATCATGTTGGAATACTGCCCTGCGGCCCAGTCTCCGAAAGGAGGGGATCATGCTCTGCTTCAGTATGTCACAGTACATGTTGGCATTCATGGTTCCCTCAATGAACTGTAGCTCCCCAGTGCCGGCAGCACTCATGCAGCCCCAGACCATGACACTCCCAACACCATGCTTGACTGTAGGCAAGACACACTTGTCTTTGTACTCCTCACCTGGTTGCCGCCACACACGCTTGACACCATCTGAACCAAATAAGTTTACCTTGGTCTCATCAGACCACAGGACATGGTTACAGTAATCCATGTCCTTAGTCTGCTTGTTTTCAGCAAACTGTTTGCGGGCTTTCTTGTGCATCATCTTTAGAAGAGACTTCCTTCTGGGACGACAGCCATGCAGACCAATTTGATGCAGTGTGCGGCGTATGGTCTGAGCACTGACAGGCTGACCCCCACCCCTTCAACCTCTGCAGCAATGCTGGCAGCACTCATACGTATTTCCCAAAGACAACCTCTGGATATGACGCTGAGCAGGTGCACTCAACTTCTTTGGTCGACCATGGCGAGGCCTGTTCTGAGTGGAACATGTCCTGTTAAACCGCTGTATGGTCTTGGCCACCGTGCTGCAGCTCAGTTTCAGGGTCTTGGCAATCTTCTTATAGCCTAGGCCATCTTTATGGAGAGCAACAATTATTTTTTTCAGATCCTCAGAGAGTTCTTTGGCATGAGGTGCCATGTTGAACTTCCATTGAACAGTATGAGGGAGTGTGAGAGTGATAACACCAAATTTAACACACCTGCTCCCCATTCACACCTGAGATCTTGTAACACTAACGTGTCACAAGACATCGGGGAGGGAAAAAGGCTAATTGGGCCCAATTTGGACATTTTCACTTATGTGCACGCGTGCACCAAAATATTTTATGGGCATAATCACAGAATTACATATATAATTGGAGAATATACAGTGAGCGAAAAAATTGTTTGATCCCCTGCTGATTTTGTACGTTTGAGCACTGACAAAGAAATTATCAGTCTATAATTTTAATGGTAGGTTTATTTGAACAGTGAGAGACAGAATAACAACAAAAAAATCCAGAAGAACACATGTCAAAAATGTTATAAATTGATTTGCATTTTAATGAGTGAAATAAGTATTCAACCCTCTGCAAAACATGACTTAGTATTTGGTGGCAAAACCCTTGTTGGCAATCACAGAGGTCAGACGTTTCTTGTAGTTGGCCACCAGGTTTGTACACCTCAGGAGGGATTTTGTCCCACTCCTCTTTGCAGATCTTCTCTAAGTCATTAAGGTTTTGAGGCTGACGTTTGGCAACTCGAACCTTCAGCTCCCTCCACAGATTTTCTATGGGATTAAGATCTGGAGACTGGCTAGGCCACTCCAGGACCTTAATTTGCTTCTTCTTGAGCCACTCCTTTGTTGCCTTGGCCGTGTGTTTTGGGTCATTGTCATTTGCGAATAATCGCACCAACTGTTGTCACCTTCTCACCAAGCTGCTTGGCGATGATCTTGTAGCCCATTCCAGCCTTTTGCAGGTCTACAATCTTGTCCCTGATATCCTTGGACAGCTCTTTGGTCCTGGCCATGGTGGAGAGTTTGGAATCTGATTGATTGATTGCTTCTGTGGACAGGTGTCTTTTATACAGGTTCCAAGATGAGATTAGGTGCACTCCTTTTAAGATTGTGCTTCACTCATTAAAATGCAAATCAATTTATAACATTTTTGACATGCTTTTTTCTGGATTTTTTTGTTGTTATTCTGTCTCTCACTGTTCAAATAAACCTACCATTAAAATTATAGACTGACCATTTCTTTGTCAGTGGGCAAACGTACAAAATCAGGGATCAAATCATTTTTTTCCTCACTGTATCTTTCTATTCCAAAAAATAAGTGCTACGCCTACCATAGGAGTCGGTATAGCCAAATACTCATACTGTCTGACGCACTGATTAAATACCGCCGTGCCTGGGAAGGGCTTGTTGTGTTTGGTTAAAACCAGGACTCAAACTGAGTGAGGATACGACATTCCCTTTGTTAAAGAAAAGTGCAACAGGGTTATCTAACAAGCTCTAAAATGCTTGTGAAATACTTGGCTCCAATGCATGTGGGATTATATTGATTCTTCTCTATGATAATATGAAGCTGAGCTGCAGCCTATAATATTCAAGGAGATAATATTATGTTATTAATGGGGATATTCTGTCCCAATTAATTTGAGCTGTTCTCTTTCTGAAAATATAAGATATTTGTTTAAACCCAGGCAGCTTTTAGGGAAGCACGTCTGTTGTTGGGTTATTATACAACGGACGAGTAGCCAGAAGTTGAAGCTTACATTTTTCTGCGTCGGTAGAGCCTCGGTCAGGGTGGCAAGGTAACTTCTGTAAGTGCCATGGTTGATGCTTAGATTTCACATGGATATGTTTGATGTAATTATTTTCAAACAGTGTTGCAAACAAGACACTGAGAAATGTAGAGAGAAAAAAAGATCAGGCCTACCAATTATCTGTGGAATAGGGTGGAGGGGTTTTTGTTTTGGGAATGTACAGCTGCTCCCAAACCTTCTATTCCAAAACATTTGAGCATGCTATCTTGGACCAACTATTTTATCTCTCTCAGAAAGATCTCCTTACCTTTAACAAAGACAGGCCTTAAGATGGGTCACTCTGAGACTGCTCTTCTCTGTGTCACTTAACTTCTTTGCACTGCCCTAGCTGGCTCTATGTTCTCTGCTGTCAGCTTCTTTATCCACTGTCAGCAGTCATATTCTTCTCATGGAGTATGACATTAACTTAAACAGAAAGTGGTGCAGGTATCAATCCAGACAAGATTGATAACCAGCCGCTATCTACAATGTGGACTAATGCAAATCACCGTTGCTAGGGGCCTTTCTTGTGTCATCTAACCTCGGCAACTTATCCAGAATGTTTTTGCCCACTTGATGTTCAATCTTCCCAATTTCTCCCATGTCACCCCACAGCTTGCTTAAGGAGCAGCAAGGGGAAATCACCCTCCCTTCCAGGAAATGCTGAAAACCTTCAATCCTACCGGAGTTCTGAGTTTCTTGGTCCTCCCATCCCTCCAGGCAAGTAGCCCCAGCTATTTTCTGTTTTTTCTTTCCTGGCACTCCAATAGTGGTATTAGCTTCCCTACTTTTGTAAAAAAAAAAAAAAAAAAAAAAATGAAACTCTTTTTCAAAAGTCTCTAAAATACAGTCCCATCTCCCTTCCTCCAAGAATGGTTCTAAATCAGGTTGTATGACAGGCAGCTCCAGGCAGTTTGGTTGAATACAAATTTTATTTATTGTCTTCAATTATGTAAGGTTCTGTTTTGTTTTTGCTCTTGTTCTTTCACGTAGCCTGTCTTTGTTTTGATTGTTTTCACCTGTTTGTTGTTCAGTCCTCGTTAGCCCTCTATTTAGTTTGTCCTATTCTGTTAGCCCTTTGTTCAGTTGTTGACTCTTTTGTGTATGCACCTGCCACCAGTCGGTGGTTTTGCCTGCCTGCTGTTTTCCTGACGTTTTCTTGTTTTTTACCTGCCTCAGTTTCATCATTAAACCCTTTTTTTGTTCTTCAAATCCTCGCCTGGTGTCCTGCTTACCAGAAACGTGACAGAATGACTCAACCTAAGATGGACCCAGTGGATTTATGGAGGACCAGGAGAGGCACCTCAACAACCTGGCTCCGCTCATTATGAGGGCCATAGCCTCCCACCAGGGGGCTGCCAGCTGGCCGTTTCGGCCCTCCGTCCGGAGGCCTCCCCAAACAATTTTTTGGGGGGTGCTATGGGAGCTGCCGGCACGGAGGGTCGAGGGGGAGCCCGGCAGCGCCCCCGAGCCGTCCGAGCCAGTGAAGCCTGGCAGCCCAGACCCTGCTACTCCGGCCCTGCCCGGCGACCCTGCCTTGTCTGTCTTTGTTCTGATTGTTTTCACCTGTTTGTTGTTTAGTCCTCGTTAGCACTCTATTTAGTTTGCCCTATTCTGTTAGCCCTTTGTTCAGTCGTTGAGTCTTTTTGTGTATTTACCTGCCACCAGTCTGTGTTTTTGCCTGCCTGCTGTTTTCCTGCCGTTTTCTTGTTTTTTTTTACCTGCCTCAGTTTCATCATTAAACACTTTTTTATTCTTCAAATCCTCGCCTGGTGTCCTGCTTACCAGAAACGTGACAAATTCATTCTTTTTTTTTGTTAAAAGAATGCAATTTTCAGCTGAAGGAAAACCTGCTATTTAACAGATCATAACTTTAATTAAATTTTATTACATACAATTTACATAAGAAATCAAAAATACTTTTGTTGAATAGGTGCTTCCCATACAGACAATAAACTAATACAATTGATCCATATTATTCTATTATCAAAGAATTTGTATGCCTCCACCATCTATCATTGATCCAGACGTGGGTGTCTGCCCCAAAATGTCACTGATGACACTGACCAGTCTAAATCAATGAGAAAAAGGTTGATAATATACACGATGGCTACATACACAATGCTAAATTACACCATGGAGCAACAGAGTTTGTTTTGACAGTCTTTAACCAATTTCTGTATAGCATGAAAAATCTATTTTAGCGCATATTGCGCGCACCGGTGTAAAACGCGCACCCTTGCATTGCGCGCGCTTTTTCAGTTTTGTGTAAAAAACAGTCCGCAGAAATTCGTATGTTAGATATTGTAAAAGTAGATAAATCGGTGGCGCCGTTACAATGCAGAAGGAAATCGTTGGCGCCGTTATAATGCATAAGTATTGGTAATTAATTTATCATAAGTAGACTGCACATTGTTTACGTGTAAAAAAGATCATATATAGCGCGCACTAGCAGATAACGCGCAGTATGGGTGCGCGGTTTGTAAAAATGCGTACAACGCGTGCGTTATATGTGCTAAAATACGGTAAATGAAATGGCAAACACATTAAATTATTTGTCTGTAAGCTTTTAAATGATCTTTTTTAATGAGTCAGTTTGGACAGATATTTCATGGAAATTAAATATTAAACATACCTTACATTGCCATAGATTTTTTTTAAATTAGCAGGAGTGATGCATAATCCGTCACGAAAACAATTAGCAAAAGTTTGTCAACAAAAATGCATACCCATTTAGAAAAAGTCTATTCGCATTTTCAACAGAGTTCTGTCATAGACTTCCATAGTTCCTGTCCTGCAGTCCTTATTTTTCAGCTTGCAATTCTGATAGAAGCATTTTTAATTTGCAGACAATTAACATGTACAAACAAATTAACACATTTTAATCTTAGGTCATTCATGTTTAAATTATAAATCAAGATTATTTGCATTCAACTGAGTAGTTGATTAATCCCTGATCATAAATTACCCACATTTTGCCATAAAGAAAAAAATCCTTAAAAACAATATGTGCACTAAAGCAGTGAGCTAGAGTTGTTTATAATAGCATTTTAAACACCAACAGCAACATTCATGCTCCCAATGTTTAAGTAGACCGACTCCTTCTTATCAATGTCACAAGGAAAAATAATTTTCTCTTTAAATACAAAAAACATTTTTTACATGTCCTAGGAAGTAATGAAATCCCTCTTTACTCTTCAGAGCGTACACATTTGAATTTTAATTACAGTTTAGTAATTTAGTTGATGCTGGTATCCAGAGAGTCTCACGTCATTGAAAGCGTACATTAAGCACCTACACTACATGTTTTACATGGGGGAACAGGGAATGAATGATCCAGTTGGAAGTCATTTGGTGGCCATGAAATGGCAGGCTGGAAATGTAATCAGCACACTGATGTGTGTTATCATAGGTCCTATAGGCTTTTAAGTGAACGCAAAGTCAACCATTTAATATCTAATCCAAAAGATGGAACGCTGCACAGGGCCCCCTTCACACTTCTGGTGCATTGGGATTTTACCTTACACCAGAAGGAAGAATGCACCCCACTGGCCTATCAACACCACTCCCAGCAGCAGGTCTCCCATCTAGGGAACAACTAGCATCAACCCTGCTTAGCTACACAAAAGCCATAGTTACACATGCAGTTGGCAGTGTCCACTTTGGATTGACTATTTAATAGGGGCTGTTCCAAGTGGTTACAGATTTTTTATTTCAGCAGAAATGTCTATTGCAGTCCCTTCAAGCAATCAGTTATTGCGCAAATAAATAAAACATAAAACAAGAAATCTTTGGCTCTGTTACATGCAGGGCAGGAATTTATACTGGCAGTGGCAACCATGGGTTTAGCTCAGGACATAAATACATTAACTTTGCATACTATACTATACTATACTATACTATAAGGTCATAAGAGTGACTTTCATATGAGGGGAGGGCATTTTATATGTTTAGAAAGTGTTCTTATGGTATGGGGGACCTATTTATCTGCTTCTAACATGTAGGGGGACATGTCCTCCCTGTCACCCCCTGCTCCTACACCCTTGCTTAAACTGTACAAAAAATACGATGTCAGGTTGACAGAACATATGACGAGATTAATAGACATTAGTCATAGTTTTTGGAAAAAATAAGAACCTTTAGTTACCATAAATATAAGAAGGTTAATCTAACAATTTCTCAACCAAAATTGTTGCAGAGTTTGCCACACTAGTTAGATACAGCCAGGATGTCATCTCAGCAGCTGCTAGCAATAACAACAAACTGATCCGCTTACAATTGCCAGCCAGAGGCTACAGTACAAGTAAATTGTGATTTCAATGATTCATGGAAAACTAAGTACCAGTAGCCTAGATATTTAATAACATTCAGAATGTCAAAAACAAATTATAATCTAATTTAAACTGTATAGATTGATAATTATTATGCCATTAGCCTACATTATCATAATTTATTTTACATACACTATTAACTCATTATGAGTTCCATTTCAGACATTATGTTCATGCCATGGCTATAGCTAAACTACTTCCTCTAACCACCAAATTTATTCTGCAGCGTAAAACTAGGGATCGAGAAGGGGGAATTCTGGAGACACTGTGGCCCATCCGAAGATAACCCCGAAGAGGGCCAATCGGCATGATTTATCGCCATGATGACAGCGACTGACTATATTTCTTTCTCTTTGGCGCCATGTAGGTAATACCTGATATACAGAATTACCTTCATGAATGCATAGACACTCAGACAGGTCATGTGATGAAATCCCTAGGGCTCATTGGTGCAGCCCCTCCACCCCCCCAATAGGCAAGCAATTGCTATGTAATCCCAGTGCTGGCAGTTCTGCCCAACGCCCAAAGCTGCTGCTGACAGAGTAGGAGGTAACTGAAAAACAATCTATGTTTTTAACAATCTATTTTTCAAACAAAGTGTAAACACATTTAGCACACATTTATCAGAATTTGTAAAGTAATCCATAATATCCGAAAATATAGTTTTCCAAAATATCCACTAATGCCCTTTTGGATGCACTGCCACTGACTGTTGACCGTCTCACACAACGTTTTTCAGACACACTGTCACGCACACACACTCCCATGCTACTCATGTATACAGTCTGCAGCCCAAGGGATAAGGTAGCATACCCTGATGTCGACACCCTGATGAAGGCATAAGCCAAAACGTGTTGTTTTTTTATACGATAATTTAGCCAGTACATTCAAAGCTTTTTAACTTTAAATCCACATGAGTGCCTGGAAATGATTTTTTTATGCTACCCAGTGTACATGTATCCTTACTTTTCATACTTACAGCAATACTGGGTTAGAATATACTGGGTTAGAATATATTGGGTTAGAATATATTGGGTTAGAATATATTGGGTTAGAATATACTGGGTTAGAATATATTGGGTTAGAATATATTGGGTTAGAAGCATGGTTTGCGCAAAGTAAAGACGAAACCGCCGACTGTACCTGTTTTCTATGTCAGTTTCAGCGCTTAAGGCCAACTGCAGTGAAAAACTGGATTTGCGAATAACGGCTTTAAAATGACATTACTACAATAACCATGTCATGCCTTAATGCAATAATAACACATTCACTTTGACAGCCATAATTAACATGCATACCAACAGTGGAAGAACTGGTCCAGCGCTCTGCCTAAAATCCAGCCGTGCTTCAGCTGCATCATGCAGAAGGTGATGCAAAAGCTGCCGAAACTTTATCAAAAGTCAGGCAACCTGTGACCATATGTTTTTTCAAAAGGTGGTGAGGTCAGTCCAACACAACATTGGGGCACTGCCTCCATATTGCCTCCATATGGTGCTGCAGCATGGCCATGAAAAAAATAAAAGCACTTTGTGACAACTGCTGAAGTAAAAAATGGGATTGAATTGATTGATGAAGATAACGATGGAGTTTAGGCAACTGAGTGATTTTAAAAAGTGGTTTTATTAATAAGGCTGAATATACTCTGAGCATATGAGAGTTATGAGGGCATAAGAGGGCTGTTGTTGTGTAATTTGCAGTTGTACACCAATCAGCCATAACATTATGACCACCTCCCACAGATGCTCAATTGGATAGAGATCTGGGGAATTTGGAGGCCAAGTCAACACGCTGAACTCTCTGTTTTGTTCCATGTTGTGTTGAATTCATTGTTGTGTTAACTATCAGTATAGGTGATGATAACTGACTTTTTCATCAAGTGAAAAGAATTTGTGTTGTGCTATTTCATTTCATGGCATATATACTTTTTCGTCAAGTGAAAAGATGAGAAAATTGTGGAAAGCCCTCCTCTTTTACTGTGCAAAGGGTTGTGATCTACTGTATTACCCCAAAAAGCATCCATGGATGCGTACTTCAAAAATCCACCAGAAATAGTCGCAATATTACCGTAAACAGTTTTATTTTAAGCTTACTATAAAATAGCTAGTGTAGGCTGTTGCCATCGAAGTTTTTGTCAATCCTGTAACAGTTCCTAATTCGTTTTGACTGCGGCGAGGCTTGAACATGGGTCCTTTGCATGGCAGTCCGCATCTCTAACCACTACGCTATTTATTAAGTGGCAGCCAGCCAGTCAGCCAGTCAGTCAGTCCATTTATGTGGTCTGGCAAAAAACGAACATTGTACCATGAAATGAAATAGCTTTGACAATGTAATGTTCATCTTCAGTCTTGCTAGCAATTGCTCAATTCTTATGACTATCACAAATAATAAGTAGATACTAGTAGGCCTATTACTGGCTAATAAAAGCCATACAGTTCATAGGTGATATTTGTGGTGGAAATAAAATTAATAAGAAACGTTAGTCAGTTTAACACAATGATTAATGGTATCTAGTGAAATATTCAAACTTGGCGTAATGTTAATACGTGACAAAATTACCTAATGTCGAGACGCAATTTTCTGACGAGGTAGTATGTCCCAATAGTTCCCAATCCTGGCATACTAGCTTACTATATACAAAACAGTATGTACTTCACTATCATCCGAGAAATTACGTACTTGTAGTACATAGTACAGTATCTCACAGAAGTGAGTACACCCCTCACATTTTTGTAAATATTTGATTATATCTTTTCATGTGACAACACTGAAGAAATGACACTTTGCTACAATGTAAAGTAGTGAGTGTACAGCTTGTATAACAGTGTAAATTTGCTGTCCCCTCCAAATAACACAACACACAGCCATTAATGTCTAAACCGCTGGCAACAAAAGTGAGTTCACCCCTAAGTGAAAATGTCCAAATTGGGCCCAAAGTGTCAATATTTTGTGTGGCCACCATTATTTTCCAGCACTGCCTTAACCCTCTTGAGTATGGAGTTCACCAGAGCTTCACAGGTTGCCACTGGAGTCCTCTTCCACTCCTCCATGACAACATCACGGAGCTGGTGGATGTTAGAGACCTTGCGCTTTCATTTGAGGATGCCCCACAGATACTCAATAGGGTTTAGGTCTGGAGACATGCTTGGCCAGTCCATCACCTTTACCCTCAGCTTCTTTAGAAAAGCAGTGGTCGTCTTGGAGGGTTGTTGGGGTCGTTATCATGTTGGAATACTGCCCTGCGGCCCAGTCTCCGAAGGGAGGGGATCATGCTCTGCTTCAGTATGTCACAGTACATGTTAGCATTCATGCTTCCCTCAATGAACTGTAGCTCCCCAGTGCCGGCAGCACTCATGCAGCCCCAGACCATGACAGACCCACCAACATGCTTGACTGTAGGCAAGACACACTTGTCTTTGTAATCCTCACCTGGTTGCCGCCACACACGCTTGACACCATCTGAACCAAATAAGTCTATCTTGGTCTCATCAGACCACAGGACATGGTTCCAGTAATCCATGTCCTCAATCTGCTTGTCTTCAGCAAACTGTTTGCAGGCTTTCTTGTGCATCATCTTTAGAAGAGGCTTCCCTCTGGGATGACAGCCATGCAGACCAATTTGATGCAGTGTGCGGCGTATGGTCTGAGCACTGACAGGCTGACCCCCCACCCCTTCAACCTCTGCAGCAATGCTGGCAGCACTCATACGTCTATTTCCCAAAGACAACCACTGGATATGATGCTGAGCATGTGCACTCAACGTCTTTGGTCAACCATGGCGAGGCCTGTTCTGTGTGGAACCTGTCCTGTTATAGCGCTGTATGGTCTTGGCCACCGTGCTGCAGCTCAGTTTCAGGGTCTTGACAATCTTCTTATATCTTAGGCCATCTTTATGTAGAGCAACAATTCTTTTTTTCAGATCCTCAGAGAGTTCTTTGCCATGAGGTGCCATGTTGAACTTCCACTGACCAGTATGAGGGAGTGTGAGAGCGATAACACCAAATTTAACACACCTGCACCCCATTCACACCTGAGACCTTGTAACACTTACGAGTCACATGACACCGGGGAGGGAAAATGGCTAATTGGGCCAAATTTGGACATTTTCACTTAGGGGTGTACTCACTTTTGTTGCCAGCGGTTTAGACATTAATGGCTGTGTGTTGAGTTATTTTGAGGGGACAGCCCATTTACACTGTTATACAAGCTGTACACTCACTGCTTTACATTGTAGCAAAGTGTTATTTCTTCAGTGTTGTCACATGAAAAGATATAATCAAATATTTACAAAAATGTGAGGGGTGTACTCACTTCTGTGAGATACTGTATGTAGTATGCGATTTTAGAGTCACTAATGCTTTCGATTTCCTCATAGTTCACATAGCGTGGTGGTTAGCTATTCAACTATTATTGTATGGATGATCATCTACTGTAATCTTTGTACAAGAGTAATGTTTAGTTCCGTGAATGAATTTTCTGTTGCGCACGTTATTTCAGCAAAAATGTAATGGCTGGGGTAAAAGTTACATTTGTAGATGATACAGAGCTGACCTGAGTACCAACAGACTGTGTGGTTTTGTGGGAACATCCCCGACCTTCAATATTTTGACCCCGGTTCAATTCCCCTCTCAGACGTTTCAATTTTTGTCTCTCAGAAATATTTATCCATTCAGTACTTTTTAGCTGTTCCGCTAATAAACGTTCTGTTGTCCACGTTTTTTCGGCAAAAATTTAATGAGACGTTATCTTTCCCCATTGTAGAATGAATAAGTCGGTTTCCAATTTCTAATGTTTTTTGCTGAATTTTGCTGAAATATATGTCAAGGTATCTTCTGTAAAAGATCTTCTCCCAGAACTATAAAATGAATAAGATAGTATCCCACTTTTACAGTTAAATAAAGCTTTTCTTAAGAGGCATCAAAAATAATCCACTTTAGTGGAGCCAAAGTTTTTCTCTTTTTTTATCTCAAGCAGTGTACATATTTCAAAATGGAAATACATTGTGTAATAATGTTGTGTAATAATTGTCTTAACGTTGCATATAAAGAAAAGAATAACAGTAAAAGCAAAACTTCTTTGTAGCCTGTTTAAGCGTTTGAATTTACAGAAACTGAAACATTTATACCAAGCACCCCAAATAATATTTTTCCCTATAATCTGCTTATTTAATAATGTTTCTAACAATGACAGCTACATACTGCTCTGAGCTGAACTGTTATTGTAAAAAGCACTAATTTTCTGCTAAACCTTGACACCCAATGTTGCTGAAGACTTACAGTACAATTTTATAGTTTTTTGCATAATCCCTTAAAGGCTTAAAAAAAATTTAATAGGTATTATTGGTCATCAATTATTGAAACAAAATGTGCCAATGACATTTAAATAAAAACGAATAACAAACCAATACAAAGGGATCAAACAACCACAGCCTTTCATCAGAAAACACTTAATTTTTTTCACTGTCTTTTGAAGAATGAAATATTAAACCTGAATATCTGCCCAAATAATAGCATCTTATCAATTAATGATGTGTTTTGGGGAAAAGAAAGGGCAGGGGAAAGAAAGTGTAATGTCCTCTTTCATCTGGCAAAAAAGACAAGTATTGTGGAATATTTATATTATGCAATTACAGTAGATTGCACCTGTAACGAATATTAAGGCAGACAAATCACTTGTCAGCTGAAAGAGGTCAGTCTGGGCAATCTCTGACTCAACAGAAAGAAATTATTGGCATCCTGTCCCATTTTCTGTAAACTCAGAGTGTGTATTATATCCCAGTCTGCCCGTTTCTTAGGGGCCTAAAGGGAAAATGTGTCATTTTACAGTAAAAAAGTGTTCCATGGCCTTACAGAGCTTAAGACCCAGCAGTGCACCAGGCTTGTGATTACTGGGCAATCAGACACAACAGTGGGCACCTTAGCCAGTAAATGTTTGTTTCCTTATCTCCTGCAAAACAGATGACCATTTACAGTTTGCGGAGGAACCAGTGGACTGAGAGCGTGTCGCTGCTGCAACACATCCGAGGGCTACAGTATGTGCAGTATTCGTTTCCAGCAGTCCCGCCTTGTTTTTTGTACGGTTGAACCCCATAACCGTTCACAAAATGTATTTGGCATTTGCACCGACAACGACTGTCAAAAAAAGCACTGAGAAATGAATGGTTCATAGTGCACTGTTGAAATGCTGTAATTGTTTTGGAGGAATGTGAAAGTGAAGGTAACACTTCAAAGTCATTTCTTTGCCAATCAGAGGAAAATATATGACCTAGTGGTAATTATGCCACTTTAAAGGGTAAACCAGTTTTTGACAGTTCAAATATACTGTATGTCGTTACTAATTACACAAATGTTAAAAATGGTAGCACGCAATCCTTGTCCCTCCATGGATTGTGAGGTGCGAGTGTAAAGGAGAGGCAAAAACTAAAGTAACAACACAACACTGACACGAAGAATTACGTTTCTTGTCTTTATAGAAAAGCTCATGGCACCACACAGTCTCAAAACAGACATAGTACAATAACCTGTGAGGTGCGAGTGAAAATGAGCAACCTAAATAGACATCATAATAGCTAAATCAAAAACAGGTCTGAGGGCATATTGGGTGCGCTGCTGCCATCTGCTCCAGCCGGCGGTTAGTACACCGGCGAGGTGGAGCGCCAGAGAGTGAGAGAGCACGCAGCGCCACAAGGCGCAGACGTCATATGGATGTGAAATGCTCTCCAACTTAGTTCTTTTGGTACAAAAAAAGAATGCTAGCTTAACAGTGGTTCACTTATACCATTTGGTGAGAGTCATCTGTTACATCAAATTTGTTGATTGCCATTTGGTCAGCATGTTTGTAGCCAGGGTTCAGTAGTTTGCATTTTAAATATTACCAGTTGTAATAAATTTTGGTTGCCCTAAATTCAGCAACATAATTAGATTACTTTCAGTAACTTTTAGATTTCCTTTAAAGGTCATTATAAGAAAACTTTTTTTGTTTTTTGGCTCTGTAGTATACCATCACTTTTTGGAAGTGGACTCAGATTTAATTTCAGGGAAATAATATCCATTTTGGATGATCTATTTAGAAACTACAGTATGTTTAAGTTACCGAAAGTATTTGGCCAGTAGGCTGCACAGCTGTTTCATATTAGTCGTATGTGTTTATTTGCATTGTTCGTGCATGCACAAGAAAGCTGTCAATGTCAACAATGTTTTTCTTTTGCTGGTGTCTGACAAAATGAGAATGAGGGAAGGGTCAATACAATCCAAGATGGCCATTATTAGGTAGATGAATCAGAATATAATAATACAAATCTTTAGTCATGCTAAAATCAATTGTTTGCTTGTTTGCTCAGATTCAACCAAATGCCTCTGAACTCACTGCTCTGATGATATCTTTGGGTTGCTGACCACCAGCAAACATTGTATGCTAAAGTACGAAACCAAGTATTAAGCATCACTACATTATTGTCTGTTATGTTAATCTGAGAGTGTTTTGAACTTTGAAGGGCTAATTTGCTACTTTAGGCTTATTTGATCAAATAAACATTTTGTGAATTTTAGGTTGTTATAAGTGTACTAATATAAGTAGAACACATAACATCCTAGGAACTATTAGAAACAACACTTTTGTCCCTCTTAAAATCCAAAACTGTCTATGCACATTCACAAGTTTGTAGACAAAATCAAAAAAGACAAAAAGCAAAGATGTTGAACTTCCACTGACCAGTATGAGGGAGTGTGAGAGCGATAACACCAAATTTAACACACCTGCACCCCATTCACACCTGAGACCTTGTAACACTTACGAGTCACAAAATCAAAAAAGACAAAAAGCAAAGATTTTTCAACATTCTGGCCTTGCAGACATACAAACCCAACTGTTAGAGCCATGTGTTTACAATCTTAACATTGTATTATCAACCCTGGTGTTGTTTCTTTTGCTTATGGATTATTTCCATAAGCATCAAAGCTGCGCTTGAAATAATGCATATGAGCGAAAAGAAGCAGTAACCATGTCTGTCAGTAACCAGAATTTATCTGAAATTAACAATATTTTTGGGGATTCCATAACATCATCAATCTTCCATACGCTTTTGCTGTGAATGCCTTCTGTAAGTAAATAAAGTTCATGTAGAGCTGCTGCTGTTTTTTGATCTGGTATGTACAGCGTAACAGGGAGAGAGGGGGAAAGGACACAGGGTTGTGGTTGTTATTAACAGAAACAAGGAGGGGGGAAAGTAAAAAAACACAGAAATGGCAAACCACTGTGGAGGGTGAGACTGTGGAGGGTGAGGCAGTGGAGGGTGAGGAAGTAGAGGGTGAGACTGGAGGGTGAGACTTTGGAGGGCAAGGCGGTGGAGGGTGAGACTGTGGAGGGTGAGGCGGTTGTGGGTGAGACTGTGGAGGGTGAGGCAGTGGAGGATGAGACTGTGGAGGGTGAGACTGTGGAGGGTGAGGCGGTGGAGTGTGAGACTGTGGAGGGTGAGGCGGTGGAGGGTGAGACTGTGGAGGGTGAGGCGGTGGAGGGTGAGACTGTAGAGGGTGAGACTGTGGAGGGTGAGGCGGTGTCATATGGGGCTGGAAACAGAACAGTCCCTCCAGTTGTTTCAGTCAGATGTAACAGCAGGGATCTTTCCCTTCATCCAGAAGTCAGTAATGTGTGGATATTTGCAGCCAACACTGGATAGTTTTTTAACTTCTCTGCATTTTGGATATGAGGACTAGTCTTTAATGATTTGAAGGTCTATATTTTTAGCTCACTCTCACTATTCTTGGTAGCTAGAGGCCACTCTAGGCTAACAATAACCCGACTAAATAAATAAATGCTGAAACTGATGTTGGACAATCAAATTCGATATGTAAATACAATAAATTTGGTCTTCGCATTGACACATCCAGTTCAAAGTGGATGGTTGAAACATTTCTGATGAATTTGCTTTCCACATACAGTGAGGGAAAAAAGTATTTGATCCCCTGCTGATTTTGTACGTTTGCCCACTGGCAAAGAAATGATCAGTCTATAATTTTAATGGTAGGTTTATTTGAACAGTGAGATACAGAATAACAACAAAAAAAATCCAGAAAAACACGTCAAAAACGTTATAAATTGATTTGCATTTTAATGAGTGAAATAAGTATTTCATCCCCTCTCAATCAGAAAGATTTCTGGCTCCCAGGTGACTTTTGTACAGGCAACGAGCTGAGATTCTCAGCTTGTTACCTGCATAAAAGACACCTGTCCACAGAAGCAATCAATCAATCAGATTCCAAACTGTCCACCATGGCCAAGACCAAAGAGCTGTCCAAGGATGTCAGGGACAAGATTGTAGACCTATACAAGGCTGGAATGGGCTACAAGACCATCGCCAAGCAGCTTGGTGAGAAGGTGACAAGGTGACAACAGGTGCGATAATTCGCAAATGGAAGATACACAAAAGAACTGTCAATCTCCCTCGGTCTGGGGCTCCATGCAAGATCTCACCTCGTGGAGTTGCAACGATCATGAGAACGGTGAGGAATCAGCCCAGAACTACATGGGAGGTTCTTGTCAATGATCAGCTGGCAGCTGGGACCATAGTCACCAAGAAAACAATTGGTAACACATTACGCCGTGAGGGACTGAAATCCTGCAGCACCCGCAAGGTCCCCCTGCTCAAGAAAGCACATGTACAGGCCCGCCTGAAGTTTGCCAATGAACATCTGAATGATTCAGAGGAGAACTGGGTGAAAGTGTTGTGGTCAGTTGAGACCAAAATTGAGCTCTTTGGCATCAACTCAACTCGCCGTGTTTGGACGGGGAGGAATGCTGCCTATGACCCCAAGAACACCATCCCCACCATCAAACATGGAGGTGGAAACATTATGCTTTGGGGGTGTTTTTCTGCTAAGGGGACAGGACAACTTCACCGCATCATAGGGACAATGGACGGGGCCATGTACCATCAAATCTTGGGTGAAAACCTCCTTCCCTCAGCCAGGGCATTGACAATGGGTCGTGGATGGGTATTCCAGCATGACAATGACCCAAAACACACAGCCAAGGCAACAAAGGAGTGGCTCAAGAAGAAGCACAGTAAGGTCCTGGAGTGGCCTAACCAGTCTCCAGACCTTAATGCCATAGAAAATCAGTGGAGGGAGCTGAAGGTTCGAGTTGCCAAACGTCAGCCTCAAAACCTTAATGACTTGGAGAAGATCTGCAAAGAGGAGTGGGACAAAATCCCTCCTGAGGTGTGTGCAAACCTGGTGGCCAAGTACAAGAAACGTCTGACCTCTGTGATTGCCAACAAGGGTTTTGCCACCAAGTACTAAGTCATGTTTCACAGAGGGGTTGAATTATTTCACAGAGAGGTTGAATTATTTCACTCAAATGCAAATAAATTTATAACATTTTTGACATGCGTTTTTCTGGATTTTTTTGTGGTTATTCTGTCTCTCACTGTTCAAATAAACCTACCATTAAAATTATAGACTGATCATTTCTTTGTCAGTGGGCAAACGTACAAAATCAGCAGGGGATCAAATAATTTTTTCCCTCACTGTAGCTACCTGAGATCCTGGCTGCAGCCTAGTCCTTCTCTCTAGTTCCTGGAATTGGGAATCCATAATGGACATTGACTTTCCTTTCCATTTAATAGTCACAGCAAGCAACAGTGACATAACCTAGTGAATGAAAAGGGACATTAACAATGAAAGTCTGTTAAGGCATCTGGTCTGATAATGCAAGAAAGCATTTAATTACATTTAAAAGTAGAAACTATGCAAACTTATTATTTTCAAGGAAGTCATAAGGCAGACACTTATCCAGACTAATAGAACATTATTACAGAATAACACATATTTATTTGCTTCTTGTATAATAATTTCACCTGATCTGCCTTAGAGCAATAAAGACAATGACACAGAAAAACAAGCCTTGTTTCATTTTTCAACAATGTCACGTGACACATCTCCTAAAGTAGCAATTCCTCGCTTACTTCACAAGTTAGGTGAATTATTCACTAGTTGAACAACTGAATGATGCACTTTCAAAGCCAGAGAAAGAAGAGTAATCCATTGCACTGCAGCAATTAAATTGGGAGTTGACACAGGACGCCTAAATTGTTTATGTTACCTCAAATATTTCTTTTTGACTTTTGAGATCAGCTCTTCTGTCCATGCCTTATTTTTTGACCCATTGTTCCTAAGGTCATACACTGGTAATTGCTATTACTTAGAAACCTAGCATTAAATACAGCTTAGAACTAAGATGTACAGTATTTCTGTAAAACATTCTTGGCACACCCTCTTTGAAATATTTGTCTCTGATGTTGTAAAGCGAGGTAACCTGTTAGCTAGATGCGTGAGCGTTCACCTGGTAAATGGATACTGGACATCACTGTTATCAGGCAACTGTGGTAGCGCTGAAATTATCACAAGAGCTGAGGCTATTTTACACAACCTTCCCATCAGTTCTGTCCAAATCATAGAACATCACAAGAACAAAGCCTTTTAACTGAATCAGCAACTCTCAACAATATTTATGGTATGTTAACAGGACACCCATCTGTTGCATTGCACGTTTCCTTTTATTTGCAACATAGTTAATTCATGGTAAATCACATATCTATGACTATTGTTTACAGGCATATGTATGTTCTCTGGTCTATTCGATCAAGTCAATGAATACCATGGACAATGAACTGCGGAAGATAAACCAGCGAAAATAGAATTCAGGTGTTCTCCTGGATGTGTATTTATTTGACTATTTGCTATTCAATTTCACAACAGATCAACCTAGAAACGTTTTTTTGTGGGTGCTAAGCTGTGATACTTTGAAAAGTTTTACATGTATAATTCTTAATAACTTGAAATGAATTGTGCATTATTTTGTATATTGTAATCCACGAAACAGCAATCTTTTGAAACTTAAAAACGCACTATTATGTGTCTGTAATCTGCACAAGTGGTTTCATTGCGTATTATTCATATTATTGAAATTACATAGTCATGTTTACAGTGATATAAATGGGGGGACAAATCATAATTTTCCCCTGGATGAGGGGATCGTCTGTGTCCCCTGTCCCCCCGGGATTTCCGCCTATGTTGGTGTTAGGATAACAGTCATGTAATGACTAATTGGTACCACACCAATTAGATCATTTATAGCATATAAGGGCCACACATACAGATGAAATGCATGCTGTATCTTGCTTCTCAGCGCTTGGCGCCAATTAATCTTTTGAAGGCTGTAAGAGTACATTTTTCTCCATTCCCCTTCATGACATTACTTGCTCACTGACTTGTCATACAGAGTACATGGCTGGAATATGTACTTTTCATTGTATGTCCATGATCAAACATACTACTTAATACCTGATTACATCAGTCTTGATGACTTTCAGGATACTTGTATAATATTTATATATTTATTAAGCATAAAGACTGGCACAGTCTTCATAGAGTCTATAGTGATACTCAGTTACTGGAGCCTAATCCTCCCTTCTAGAATAGTACTGTATAGTACTATTCAGTATTGGTTCTTGTGAACCAATTCTTGTCCAGAGCTAGCTCCACCTGGCTTCACTCACCACCAAGATCTGTAGCTTTTACTTCCTGATTTAATTTGTAACCTGTGCCAGCTTTCTGGACATAAACATTGTTTGCTTTGTCACCATTTCCCCCACAAGCATTCACTCATGACACACCAGTTTGTGTCGCAGGTGGATCTTTGCATTCAATTAAGCAATTGATTTTGCTAATGGAATTGATTTTGCTAATGGAGATATTAGTAGTAGGAGTAGCCTTATATTTTTCTGTTGATCTCAAAGTTGTGAAAATTCACGTCAGATGGAGCTGTAAGTTCAATATTTGTGGATGTAAACATATTAATTAATCAATCATTTTAAAGTCAGGTTATCTTCTTCTTTGGTTTCTTTCACAGATACAAATGAAAGAGGGTGTGGCCAAGGTGCGGCTAACATCATGTGACTTTATTCACATTAGGACTGTGAGAATGGGTTCTCCACATGAATCAGTATTTAAGAACAACATTCCTTGTGAACAAATAGATGTATGTTGCGCAGCTGAGAGTGGAGTAGGTACAAATGCATTCTCTTCATTAAGTCAGTTAAATTCATTGTCTTAATGAGCCCAGCTTTCTATGTTTGCTGCTTGAAACTTAAGGAAAAAAATAAACTTCTAAAATAATTCGAAAATGTCTGCCAATATTGGGAGTGTTCAGAATCATTATTTTTTGTCTGAGTGCACACCAGCAGTCAAATACAGCTCCGGAAAGAACTAAGTGACCACTGTACCTTTTTCTTTCCTTTCCAAAAAAGTTGAAAAGGATGGTTTTGAGTGATGAACAGAAGGGTTAAAATTAAGAGACCACTGCAAATTGAACGCTTCTGTTCTTCACTCAAAACATTTATTTTCAACTTTTTTGGAAAGGAAAGAAAAAGATGCAGTGGTCTATTAATTTTTTCCGGAGCTGTATATTCGTAATTTGATAATTGTGTAAGTACGAAAACAAAATACTAAAGTATGATATATTCCATATGTTGTTTATTTTCTACAGTCTCTTTTGCTCATCCTGAAGGTGCGACACTTTTTGGAGACTCAGTATCCTTTATATGAACGACTGGTTGTATGTTGATGTCATTCATTATTCTATTACACTTTTAAATTATTCAAGTGGGTTTGGATAATGAGGTAATGTACATGCATATGTTATATTTTGATGTCATTCATTACTCATATAATTTAAAGGTGCATTCAGTAATTTTGAGTCAATCAATCAATCAATCAAATGTATTTATAAAGCTCTTTTTACATCAGCAGATGGCACAAAATGCTTTTATTCAAAAATGCTTTATTCAAAAAAAATGTCTCATTCTTTTACATCACAGGAACCTGGCATTTTAACAGGGGTGTGTAGACTTTTTATATCCACTGTATAAACAACATATTATACATCCAGATAAAAATGTAAGGTTAAAAGATATTGCTTAATTCTTTTTGCGGATTTCCAAGAATGCATCTTTAAGTGTATTCATATGAGTCTATGTCAGCCATAGATGATTGAGATGAATACCTTGTTCTGGAACAATGCTGTCCTTGGCAAGGATATCATATTTTGAGAGAAGAGATAGGGAGAGAAAGAGAACTGGGCCAGCTGTGACTAAAGAGTGTAACTTGATAGCACTTTACTCATGCCCACTTTAATCAAATATAGCCTATTTGCACTTCAAACTTGAATTGGAACCGCAACATGTACTCCCTATCACGCACACAATAAACCTGTCATTCAAATTTTCAACAGCTTCTTTCTGCCTTCCTCTCTGCTCCTTGGCACACACCCACACCCACACGTATTTTGTTCTAATGTATACTAGGATGAGAATCCAGATGCAGCACAATGCTAAATGAAGTTGATTGTCACAAAACTTTCCATTTTGGCAGGTGTTTACAACTTTGAAGTGAGAAACTTTTCAGAGACTATTTTGCTAGGAGACAGCAAACATTTTGCACTTAACTAGTAATTTTAATTTGAAAGTACTATCATCGATGTCAGATGAATTATTTAGAAATAACATTTTGTACATACTCCCTCATTATAGCTAAAGGTACAGATAGACTTGCCTTGTCACGTGTTATTATTTTCATAGACAGCTAATAGCATGCAAGCTGCAAAAAAAGATCTGTGAAGCTTACTAGATGATGATTATTAAGTAACCTGTTGTTGAAAGTTTTACTAAAAGGGAATTGTTAACAAATTAGCCAATGTAATTGTTGAAAAGACCTACAGTACCTGATAGATTCTGTTCAAATTCTGAAGGCTTAGCTACTGTAGATATTTCTAACTAGAGACAGCCAAAGAAAAAGACTGATTGGAAATGTTCTCTTTGGTATTAACCCTTCACTTTCCAACACAAACTGAAGAAATTGAATAAAAATTAAGACAAAAGGATGAATTCTGAAGTATGCAGAAACATCTTGTTTGCTCAGATCCAACCAAATGCCTCAAGAGTCTTGGATGACAATTTATCTTTCAGCAGAACAATGTCCCCAAACATTGCAAAAGCAGAGAATATTATTTTTTCAAAGCCTAAAAGTCTGTCATATGACCTGAATTAAATGAAAGTTGACAGCACTTTAAACGTTTAATAATTGTTTAGTTTGAAATGCAATATAGTGGAGTACAGAGCCCAAACAACAAAACCGGTGTCACTGTCGAAATACTAATGAAATGCCCTGTAGGCAAAGTCACAAGAGTCTGACGGAAACAGTTAAAAAAAGAGTTTGCTAGTATAAATACGCTATGCATCATGTGATGCCACAATGTCTCATATGCACCCATTTTAGACAGTCCGAAGTCTAAAGGAGCAAGTTCATCCTGAGGGACGGATAGAAGCTAAAGTCATTCTATAACAAAATGGAAAAGCACCCTATGATTGTGCTAAGAGCTACCCAATCATATTGCTTTCTGCTCTTGGTAAACTGATAAAGTATTGCGTCTAATTAAATACAATCCTATTCAATGACTAAGTTAACTTCTGCCTGTCAGCACACATATGGAGAAGAGCGCTCAACTTTTACTGCACTAACTCAGATACTGTAACTGATTTGCTAAAATAAATGGATAAGATGATAGCAGGAGCTGGCGCAGCTTTTGATGTTATTGATTATAAACAGTGTTTGGGGAAAAACAAACTTGTTATGGCTTTACATCACCTTCAGTTGCACTGATGAATAGAACTCATTGATCTTCAGTGGAAGGATCTCTAATGTCTGACATGTACAGTGTGTTCATCAGGGCAGCTGTCTGGGGCCGTTAGTTTTATGAAATTTACACAGGATTTGGCAAGAAACTAGACTGACAATATATGCTAGTTCCACACTACACATCAGCATCCAGAGCCAGATAGCACTGACTCTGAACAGGGAATTAGTCAGTATCAGTATGTGTAATAAATTTTCAAAAAATGGTCAATGGTCAAGTTGTTGTGAAGATGAGGCAAGGTATTTGTTAGGAAAATAAATTCTGCATTTTAGAGTCAAATGTTCTAGTTATTCAGGCCATGGTTTTGTCCCATCATGGTTACTGTACATTAGGAGCGGTGAAGAATGAACTGGTGAAACGGCACACTCAAAACTAGGTGGCACATATTGTTTCACTGTACAAAAGGAACTGCAACCAACAAACACAATCTACAGATATTTGTTTATTTTTGTTGTTGTATTGTTCATTGTCTAACGTTTCTTGTCTCTCAGTAGTGTTTTGGTTTGTGTTTTGTGTGGTCCTAGAAAGAGTAGCTGCTGCTTAAGAGAGTGGAGAATTGCTCAGCAGAGTGTGGCACAAAGCCTAGTTTTGCTCCCTTGACAACACAATGACACCTGGTAAACTTAACACATTCTGCTCCTAATCCAATGTACACTGTGATTCAGGCAAAATCAAAGCATTTACAGGGTCAACCAAATTCAGATCATTTTTCTCACTTATTAGTATTTTGACCAATGATGTCAGACGTTTTCTGATCAAATCATTTTCAGTGCTGATCTCATTGTTCTAAAGACCAAGTGGTATCAGTGAATGCAGCTTTGAAGCCCTCTTTGAACAACTCACATCCATTTTCTTTGCATCATGAGCTTGCATGTTTGTCTGGTACACATTTTGTCTTTATAAAATCCCTCTGTCCAGAGATATTGCTTTAGCAGCAGTATATTATCAATCCCAGCACTGTTGCAGTGGCTGGAGGTCCGGGACTCGGTTCTACATTTAATGTCGATGTTTTGCCATCAAAAGGAGATTGCATAGCAGCATGTGGTGTATACACTATCATACCTTTATTTGACTTGTATTATTAGAAAAGTTATCACATTTTCTGACATAACTGGTTTATTCACACCGCAAAACAAATATTAAGCTATCATTTATCCATCACTCATTCAATAGTCAAGATTGCACAAAAGTAAATAGACCTGTTTCCCAGTTTTGATGTGAGTTAGAGGAGCCACATCACAGCCTATTTAAAGGAAAACAACAGCACATTTCAGAGAGTGCCTTAACTGTTCTGGCCGAGGTTCTTGACTCATACAGTAGGTTCACAATTAACCTTTGGAGTTGCCAACCAAAGAGAAAGGTACACAACTTGACTGTGTTTGTTAGAGTGTGGCACTTACAACAGCAGGTTGGTGGGTCTGATTCACATTAGGGGCCTATACAAGAAAATGTATGCAGTGACTGCTTAAAATGAATATAGTTTCTCCAGATAAGCGCAACTGCTGATTGACATTACTAAAAATGTTGAAATACATGAAAATAGAGCTTTTTGACCGTGTACGTCATTGGTGGGTTTGCTGTTGAATTTAGAATGCATTAGCAGATAACATGCACCCTTGTAGGATTGTACTGCAGAGGCAGTTGCAGTGCGTTACGTATGGTGCGCGCATGTGATTTACCAGATGATGCATGTCTATCGTTTTGTCCAGTGACACTCTGTGTGTGATCCAGACAAGGCTTGAGCTACGTTGGGTGTCAAGCTTTCGGTTTTGAATTGTAATCAATGTAAGCATTCCCAGAATTGTGTGTTGTCAGCGATTAGCTGAGAAAATACGCATGGTTCTTTTTTTCTGGGACAAGGTGTAAACTTAGGAAGATAAAGGGAAGGTTTTGTAGGTGTAGGATCCTTGCCTGAAGGTTCTGCAGGAATAGGCTACCCTTGAAGTCAGCGTCTTAGTGATTTAGTGTTTGATTGATTGATTATACCCTTTTCTTTGCGAAACCCTTTGGGCCTAGTCCTCTCAGCGATAGCTTGGCTCTTCTGTTTTTATTTGGGGCTGATTTATACACTGCGTGCACAATTATTAGGCAAGTTAGTATTCTGATCCTATTATTATTTCTATGCAAATTTTCCAACTCCAAACCATATAAACTTGAATGCTCATTGGATTGAATCATTTTCAGGTGATACATATTTGCGTAATGAAGGAGGGTGTGGTGAAAGTGAATTACACTTGAATTACTTATATCAAGGTGTGCATAATTATTAGGCAGCTTCATGACCTCAGGTAAAATGGGCCAAAAAAGAGATTTAACTGACACTGAAAAGTCATAAATTCAGACAGATGCAACACTCTTGAAATAGCTAAACTATTGACCACCGGACACTCAAACGTCTTGTTGCGAATAGTCAACTGGGGTGCAAAAAATGCATGGAGAAGAAAAGACGCAAAGTAACTGCAAAAGACTTGAGAAGAATTAAACGTGTAGCTACCAGGAACCCATTATCCTCCAGTGCCACCATATTCCAGAACTGCAACCTACCTGGCGTGTCCAGAAGTACAATGTGTCAAGTGTTCAGAGACATGGCCAAGGTCAAGAAGGATGAAAGAAGACCATCACTGAATAAGATTCAATAAGTGTATAGATTGGGCAAAGAAATACCTGAAGACAGATTTTTCAAAGGTTTTATGGACAGATGAAATGAGAGTGACTTTTGATGGACCAAATGGATGGGCCTGTGGCCATCACTAATGGACACAGGGCATCACTTCGAGTCAGGCGCCAGCAAGGTTGAGGAGGGGTACTGGTATGGGCTGCTATCATTAAGGATGAGGTAGTTGGACCTTTTCGGGTTGAAAAGGTCCAAAATAGGTCCAACTCAACTCCCATACCTACTGCCAGTTTCTGGAAGATACTTTCTTCAGGCAGTGCACTGCAAAAAATATCTGTCTTATCAAGTATATTTAACCTGTTTTCAGGTTAAAAAAATCTAACCATTCTTAAAATAAGGTACATTTTTCTTAACAAACTAGAATATAACGCTTGTTTTTAGAAAAAATATCTAAATATTGTATAATTTGTCTTGTTCCATTGGCAGATTATTTCACTTATTTCAAGCAAATATCTCCTCTAAAAAAGTGAAATTGTCTTGTTCCATTGGCAACATTTTTTGCAGTGTGGTACAGGAAGAAGTCCTCAGCATTCAAGAAGGCCATGTACTATATGCAGGACAATGCTCCATCACATGCATCCAAGTACTCCACTGCTTGGCTAGCAAGCAAGGGCCTCAAAGATGCCTGAATAATGCCCTGGCCCCCTTCCTTACCTGACTTAAATCCTATTGAGAACTTGTGGACCCTTCTCAAATGTGAGATTTACAGTCAGGGAAGACAATACACCTCTTTGAACAGCATTTGGGAGGCTGTGGTTGCTGCTTCAGTGAAAGTTGACTGTGAACAGATAAAGAAACTGACAGATTGCATGGATGGAAGGCTCATGGCAGTTATTGAAAAGAAGGGTGCCTATATCGGTCACTGAATATTTTTGAAAGGCAAGAAAGGTTATTTAATTTTCATTTTGTGTTACTTATTTGTTGCACTTACTCTAACAATTGAGAATAAACAAGTGAGTTGGAGAAATTATTTTTGTAATTTATGTAATTTAGTTGCCTAATAAGTGTGCACGCTAATTGTTGCCTAATAATTGTGCACACTTATGTATTCCCCTGAGAAAGATCAAAACTCATTTTTCCTTGGTTAAACATTCAGGTTTGAAGTTCAATGATATTTTGGATTGAATGAGAGCATTGTGTTTGTTCAACAATAAAATAAATCTGGAGGAATACAATTTGCTTAATAATTGTGCACGCAGTGTATTTGTCTGTGGGTGCTTGTTTCCACGCATACTTGAGTCCGATCTCATTTTGCCATCGAAGAACTGCGGGTCAATTTTGCATTAACATGAGCTGATTTTCATTGACAGGAACCTAGTCTGGGAAAGCATGCAATACCTTGGCTAAAAAGGCACTGATACCACAAGCTGATGTAGATCTAGTTTTACATTGTCAAAAGCTCAAGGCATGATCTGAAGTTGGTGAACTGTATTCTGTATTCTCTGTGTAGAGTCAACTTTGTGTTTGTGTGATCAGTGTCACATCTAAAATGTGACTGATGTTCACGTCCGCAATGAGATTCGGCCAGTCCATCAAAGTCTGAGCCGTCTGTCCCTCACTTCTCAGCCTTACTGCACCTCGACACAATAAACAGGATGGGTGATTGAGAGCACCTGTCAGTGTTTGGACTAAATGAGAGTACGGCCTCCTCAATGATTAATGGAAGGTCAATAAAGATCCCTCAGTGGACAATAATTTCACTGTATACTGTGCCGACAACAGACAGCACAAATATACATTTTAAGGATTATGTTGTAGCTATGGGTTAATCCCATATCTTTAATTTAAGGATTATGTTGTAGCTATGGGTTAGTAAGAAATAAATACAATTCAGGCGCATATTAAAAATCACAACAATGGTGTTGTCAATCATGCCTCAGTATGTACGTTTGTTGATTATTGTGGCCTAACATTGCTTCTTCGGTGTAAGTGTACTTCTTCTATCAAACGTTACATCCTCCTAAAAGCACTATTTCAACTACTAAATAAGAGATCACAAGGCTAATGCTCAGTCTCTGTCCAAGCCAATAACAGTGGTAAGCCGAGGGCTAGTTGTAGTAATATTGTTTACAGTATCTCCATGGGGGGTTTACACCACTTGATCTCACACTCATAGCAGTGTCTCGAGTGAACTGCAGTGAGGAGGCGAGAAAGACAGAAGTGATGTCCCATTGAACCGAGGAAAGTGACATGTGGACCACAGCAGTCTAGCTCCACTCCCTTCTTGTTGACAGAAGTGTGTAGAGGAAAGAGCTGGAAAGACTTATTTCCAAGAATACACAACATCCTGTAATATGCTGTATATAGAGGCCTCTGAAAAAAGACAATATTATATTTCCCTTTACGTGAATTTCTCAATTTAACTCCCTCTACCCTATCATGTACAATGATTCAGAAACTCCACAACCATAAGCTGCTTAAAAAGTATATTATCTATTCACTGAGAGGCTGATTCAGACGAGGAGGCGCGTAACAAGGTTTACGTTTGTGATTCCCTTTCGCGCAACGAATAAATGTAATTCAATCCCAGAACACACACGCAGGTGCCCTACCAATTTCATCAGGTTAAAGGAATATACAATGGCTTAGAAATTATTTAGACCCCTTCCTCTTCTCCACATTTTGTTGTGTTATAGACTTAATTTATAAATTATAATACATTTTTGGCATCAATCTACACACAGTACCCCATTATGACAAAGAAACAAAATAAGTTTTTAAAAATGTAAGCCAATTTTTGAAAATGAAAAATGACCATGCCTCACCATCGGGATGGTTTTAGTCAGATGATGAGCGATACCTTGTAATCAGCAGACCTAACACTTGGCATTGAGGCTTAATAGTTCGGAATCTCGGTCTCATCAGACCAAAGAATGTTTTTCCTCAATGCTCTTAGACAGGGGTGTAGCACAACATTCTGGGCCCTGTACATAGGTGGTCTCTGAGGGCCCCTCCCCTCTTTATTCAAGATTCAAACATTAACAACAGTCCCTCTAAACGTTATGGCTCTGTATACTTAGTACCCCCTTTCCACCCGGTCCGACGTCACTGCTCTTAGAGTCCTACAGACGGCATGTCATATGCCTTTTACTCAGGAGTGGCTTCTTTCTTGCTACCAGGACTGGCATCTGTCAAGCCACTTCACCATAAAGGTCTGATTGATGGAGTGCTCCAGAGATTTTTTTCAGCAGGTTCTTCTATCTCTGAAGAGAAGCTCTGAAGCTCTTTTAGAGTGGCTACTGGGTTCCTGGTCACGTCCCTAGCCAAGGGCCTTCTTGCCCAGTTACTAAGTTTTGCTGGTCGGCCATCTCTAGGAATTTTGGTGGTTACAAACATCTTCCTATGATGGCACGTACTGTGCTAACTGTAACTTTCCATACTTTAGCCTTTTTAATATAACCTTCCCCATACCTAAGCATCAACACAATGTCTAAGGTCTACAGGTTCCTTGGATTTCATGGCTTTGAATTTGCTCTATTATGCACTGTGAAGTCTGGGACCTTATATACGGCAGACGGGTGGGTGCCTTCTTGTCCAATCAATTGAATTTGCTACAAGGACTCCAATTAAGTTCTAAAGAGCACACAAGAATGATCAAAAAACGATGCATCTGAGCTCAATTGGCAGTGTCATGGCAAATGATCTGAATACTTATGTATATGAGATATTTCGAGGTTTTCACTTTCAATAAATTGACACAAATTTCAAAACATGTTTTTGTTTTGTCATTATGGGGGTATTGTGTGTGGACTGATGGCAAAAAAATAAATGTAATCAATTATAAAGTCTATATCTGGGCAACAGCGGGGGCTTGACCCCAGTTAAAGGAATAGAAATTAAACTGGGAACAAAAGCCCCTGTCCCCCAAAAAATAGAGAAAAACCCTGAACAACGTGCCTTTGCAAAGTTCTCAGTGTTACTGATAAATATTTGTCAGGCCTGCTGCTGAAAATCATTGCATGTGTCTGCGTCTATGTAGGCTACCTGCCTCTCACCCTGAAGCTTTAAGCCCTACTGTAGCCTATTGATTGATTTAGAAGACATAATTACAGAACAATTGAATACATTTTTATGGTTAGTTAAGGATAAGATCATTATCACTTTTCATAATGGCTGAATTAAATCAAGAAAATACTTTTTCTTGATGCTGGTACCACTCTGCCCAAATTAGCTTGCTAGCAAGCTAAATCGGATCCAGTCATAGCTAATTTTGTGGTTCAAAGGATCTTAGGACCTATATGTTAAACGGACAAAACTAGCTAGCTTGCCAATTCTGTTCCAGGTTCCTCTTGTCACATTGATTGGAGTAATTAACCAGCTAAACGATGAGAATTGCATATAGAAAAAGGAACTATATAAACTGGGGGTTGTCGCAATATACCGATATTGATAACTGTGATATTTAAAAAATGAAATATTGATATCTTGTTAATAATACACATATGATAATTTCGTATTCATAGGCGAAACTTAAGTTGTTTTTTTTCCAAAAACCCCTCTCGGTTTTTCAATACCTTATTCATGTCACGTATAGACAAACGATGCATGTGCTTGAACAACGAGACCGGACCTGCACTGGCGTTGAAATCAACTCGTTTGCCCCGGGAGAGATCCGCAAAGACGCGTCGTTTTTGTAGCCTATTCACATGAAAAAAGGGACGTATTTTTCTAAAAACTCCTCGGTTTTTCCATAGCTTATTCATTGACGATGCATGTGCTTGGACGACTACATGGACGACTAGAAGTCTGGACCTTTACACCAACG
The DNA here is from genome assembly GCA_016801175.1 of Esox masquinongy. Lineage (NCBI taxonomy): Eukaryota > Metazoa > Chordata > Actinopteri > Esociformes > Esocidae > Esox > Esox masquinongy. Next base: position 39,825 of record JACXGI010001308.1, read on the forward strand.
TTTGAATTAACGCCTTTTCGTAGCCTATTCACTAGGCGAAAATGTTTTGTATTTTTCCAAAACCTCCTCTCTGTGTTGGGCCTTGGATCTTTTGTTTATCCGTTCATCTGGTTGCCTTTTCACTATCCATCAAGTGTAGTTGTTCTTTCTATATGCTTTTATTTTATGGTTACAGACTCTCTCCACCTCCATACACTATTTGAGTGTAATTCATTTGCCAGAAAAGAGGGGAAAAACCCATTAAACAAAGTTGAAGATGAATTTGACTGATAGCATTTTCTTTTCTTCAAATTTTCAATAGATACCGCGATAATATCGTTACCGTGAATTATTTTGGCCAGTAGTGAAAATCTGATATTGTGACAGCCCTAATATAAACCAATACTTTTTGGGGGTTAGAACCTGTTTAGAACATTATTTTGCTTGAATGGAACCAAAATGAAACCGATCTTATAAGCACTCATGGAAAAAATGGTAGGAGCGTCTTCTGCGTATTGAAGGGGTAATGCCATTTGATTCCTTCCAACCTAAGGTAAAACAAGTTGGGAAATTAGCGTATGTAGAATTTTAGTAGGGTGAATAGTGTAGAATTAGAATCAGAAAGAGTTTTATTGCCAAGTATGTTTCACAACAAACAAGGAATTTGTTCTGGCCGTTGGTGCAACAATTTATACAAAAGGAAAAAGGGAAATGAAAACAAGTAAGAACAGTGGACTGAGCATAAACATAGTAGGCTGTGCATTAATAAATTACAAAAAAATTAAAAAATATATTTAAGGTGCAAGATTTTGTCCAGTTGAGGGTTGTGTGTATGTGGGGAGGGGTTATAGATTTGTCCAGTTGAGAGTTGTGTGTGTATGTGGGGAGGAGTTATAGATTTGTCCAGTCGAGGGTTGTGTGTATGTGGGGAGGGGTTATAGATTTGTCCAGTTGAAGGTTATGTGTGTATGTGGGCAGGGGTTATAGATTTGTCCAGTTGAGGGTTGTGTGTGTATGTGGGGAGGGGTTATTGATTTGTCCATTTGAGGGTTGTGTGTGTATGTGGGGAGGGGTTAAAGATTTGTCCAGTTGAGGGTTGTGTGTGTATGTGGGGCGCGGGCTATAGTCAATTTGGTTCCGGGGGCACGCAGCCAGCCCTTGTCCTAGGCAGTGGCTGCAGTGTACCAGACGGTGATGGAGGTGGTCAGAATGGACTCTATGATGGCAGTGTAGAAATGCACCATCATAGACTTTGGCAGGTTGAACCTTTTCAGCTACCGCAGGAAGTACAGTCCTCTGCTGTGCTTTCTTTGTAAGAGAGGTGTTGGGTGATGGTGGTGCCCAGAAAGCGAAAAGACTCCATACAGTTGACTGGGGGCAGTAGGGCTTCTCCTGAAGTCCACTATCATCTCCACTGTCTTTAGGGCGTTGAGCTCCACGTTGTTCTGACTGAACCAGGACACCAATATACCCGGATCTATTGCCGTAATGCATAACAACAGTTTTAATTATCCACCAATTGTTGTTCCTGTATATGTTGTGTGACAGTTGATGCTGTTGCAGGGGTTACAGTATCGGTATTGGTTGGTTACTAAGTGCTGCAACATGTCAATTATTTATGTGGTTACAAAGTGCTGATGGTTGATAGAATTTTATTCTATGTCTTTGTTTACACGATTTGCTCACTTACTCAATTCCGTAGCAGGGAGGGGTCAAAGTCGGTAATGGAAACAGTTCTGTGCCCCTGGCTGGTTGGTTCTGGAGTTCACCTATGTGTTGGTTTCCATAAAATCAGGGCATAACAAAGTAACTAAACTGCCTGAATCTACAACAGCCTCGGCTTCCTTCCCATTCGCTGCTATATTCACAATTTAAGGTACCAGTAACTGCCAACCCTGACAGTGATAGAACCACAGCAACTGTGACCTACATTACACTCCATTGGTTCCTCTTAACATTTCTATTGCAATATGCCCCTCTTCATGGCATTTATGACAAGTATAGACTGCAAATCTATTTTTCCCTTGATTAAGTCCTTTCAGAGTTGGTGACTGCTCTTCACACCCACCTCTTTGGAGAGATCTTACCCATTCTGGGAGGTTGCGTGGCTTTCCAATTGCTATGTGTGAGGTTCCGTGCTGTTCATGGCCCTCCTGTGTTCGGACATTACTGCATCCTGCCACCCTCCTGCACCTTGTTCACCTCTAAACGCTCTCTAGGCTGACACTCACCGTCATTGTTTGCACCTGTGTAGTGTTTGTGGGGTATTTAGTTGGTGTTTTTGTCAGGCATCTATTGTGAGGTATTGTTTAAGCTGTAGCATACGCACGGAGCTCTCTGTTCTGTGGTTATTTTGGTACTCTTCCTTGCTATTGATTGTGTGCTCCTGGATTTTCTTTTGACTACCCTTTGGCCTTCCAGTGGGCGCTTTTGCCCTGTATTATTTTGTATGCTCCCGTTGTGAACTCTGCCCGGCTGCTGCTCCAGTTTTGCCTGTAGGATTCGTACATTAAAAAATGACGCTCTGCGTTTGGATCCACCCTGGTCTCCTGCGCCCATCATTACACTATGGAAGAATGAGGAAGCATCTTTGAGTTGGCTGGAAGTGTCCGCTTCGCCAGGTCTTCTGATGCCAACTGCCACTCCACTAGGGAAACTCATCGATGGTGGTGGGTGCATAGCGACCCACCCATTTCCTCAAAAGGGCCAGCAATTGCTCTCAGATACCAATTCATCACTATCAACTCGACGGCTTTTGTTGAATCATTTGCAACAGGATCCAGCCATCTCCGCGCTGGGTGAAGGAGATCAAACATCTGGGATCGTGGTGCTGATGCCAGGTTGAAAGGCCAGGAGTGGAAATTCAGAGCCCTCGTTGCCGTGGTGACACTGGCTCTGGCAAGGATCTCTGCCTTCAGCTGCTTGTAGTCATCTGTAATGGCTTCCAGGATATCATGGTTAGCCTTCTGAGCATCACCTGGCAAAAAGACAGCTACAAGGAAGAAATGGAGTAGAAAAGTTGGGATTCTAGCTCCCTTTTTGCCAGGTGATGCTCAGAAGGCTAACCATGATATCCTGGAAGCCATTGCAGATGACTACAAGCAGCTGATGCCAGGTTGAAAGGCCAGGAGTGGAAATTCAGAGCCCTCGTTGCCGTGGTGACACTGGCTCTGGCAAGGATCTCTGCCTTCAGCTGCTTGTAGTCATCTGCAATGGCTTCCAGGATATCATGGTTAGCCTTCTGAGCATCACCTGGCAAAAAGGGAGCTAGAATCCCAACTTTTCTACTCCATTTCTTCCTTGTAGCTGTCTTTTTAAACTATCAGAATGCTTCAATGTCATCTCCAGCAGTCACCTTCTGTAGTACTGGATCTGACTGAAGAAGGTTTGCCTGGGTTTTCACTCACTCTATCCAGTCTCTCTGCTAGAGCTTGTGTCTGCACCTGCTGCACCATTATTGCTTCTCGCTGCCTTTCACTGGCTTCCAGTTGCTGAGATGCCGCCTGCTGCAAAGAGCCATTTGTTGTCTCTTGACTCTGCACAGGCATTAGTGCGGTGTACCAGAGTCTTGACCAAATGTCCCAGATACTTGATTTGGACAACTGTAGATGACAGATATCAGGTCAGCTGCTTAGAATCCCTCTTCTGACACCATATGTGGCAGGACGATTTAGGGTGCGTTTAAGAACTCAGTGTTTGGATTTTATGCTATATTTTTTCACCGCTGAGTCCGTGGCCTGTCAGCTTGGTCAGTAATCAGTTTTTCTCTAAAGATTCTATTATTTGTGATTAAACACTCTTTCTTTTCAAATTTCAAGCAAAAATATTGAAGCGCCTGCAAAAGCCCCTGCAAAACCCGAATACAATTTCCCAAACCCTGTACTCAGCAAAGAATCCTCCCTTTTCAGTGATGACATACTTCCTCTCCAGGTCAGAGTCCGAACACCCCCAAACAGTGTGTTCTCCCAATGACCAGGAAAAGGAACAGCGACCTCAACCAACAGTGGTCGTACACTATAATTAACCCCTGCCTACCCAAAAAATCAAACCAACACTAGTGCATTTTGAACCACATCAAGTACTCACATGTTGCAGTATTTAGTAGCCCACTTGACCAGTACTGTAACCCCTGCAACAGCATCATCTGTCACATATCCCCAAACCCTGGTAAATGTCAAGGAAGATCAATGGTGTACCATTAGAGGGTGCTGTTGTTTACCTTGAATAGCACTACATTGTTCTAGATTGTCTGTTGTATCCATATGTTTTAACATTAATGGTAAAACATTTGGACAGTTGTTAGTCCCTCAGAGGTATACACATGCTGTCAAGAAGTTAGCTCATAAGTTTGGGGCACAACTGGTTTGGGTAAAAAATGACTACGTAGTCCCGCAGAGATTCTATTGGTTAGGTATACGTAAGGATGCAGAGGTTCTATAATTCCTGCCCAGAGTGTAAGCAAACTGGACCCCATCCACATTACAGAGCTCCTGTAGAACATATGCCCATAACTGATTTGCCGTTTGAACGCATAGCCATGGACCTGGGGGACCCCTTCAATAAATCTGTCCTGAATATATATTAATCATCATGAACTATGCTGAAGCAGTTCCGCTGAGAAACATGAGCTTCAAGAGTATCGCGAAGGAGATGGTTTAACTGTTTACGAGGGTAGGGATATCAAAGTAAATTCTAACTGACCAAGGTAGCCCATTTGTGAGTAAGCTAACACGTGACTTGTGTGCAGTGTTGCATATCAAACCAATACAAACCACTGTCTACTACCCACAGACAGATGGTCTGGTTGAGAGACGGACCTGTTTAATAAGACCTTTAAATGTATGCTTAAAAAAATTGTTTGCAAAGATGGGAAAGATTGTGACTTGCTATTACTTACCTGATGTTTGATATCCGGGAGGTCCCTGAATCCTCTTCAGGGTTCTCCCCCTTTGAGGTTTTGTATGAGAGATGACCCAGAGGGATTCTGGACATAGAAAAATAGACCTGGGAAGAGGAAGGCTCTACAGGTAAAAATGTGGTGGAGCACGTGCTTCAAATGCGAGATCGGATTGAGACGATAGCCCCAATTGTCCGACATCATATGGAGCAAGCGCAGGCTCGGCAAGCACACTACTATAACAGGTCTGCAAGAACTCGGACATTCCAACTAGTACTAGCACTAGTGCTTGCACCAACTCCAGAAAGCAAACTTTTTACTCTTTAGCAGGGACCATATGAGGTAATTGAGACAGTGGGTCTAGTAGACTACAGACTTAGACAGCCTGGAAGGCACAACCCTGAGCAGATACAGATATAACATTTAAATTCCCACCCCAAAAATGATCAACCCAACACTAACACATTTTAAACCACATTAATGATGACGTGGCAGTAATTACAGGCACTCTACCAGTACTGTAACTCCTGCAACAACATCATGTCACAGTTGTATTATCTTACAAAGGATGTTTATTGAGTTTGTCTTGTTTTCAATATGTACTGTGTAAGCTGACTCATAAACCTAGACAGAAGCACAACCAATTATTGCTTTTAAAAATATATTTTATTCCAATACAGACATTGTTTTATACACACACACATATATAAAACTAACGTGCATGACATGTAACTCTTGTAACTCAAATAGTTACACTGAAATCACAGCAGAACAACTCCCATCATGCCATGGTAAGTACAGTACAACAAACACTGTTGGAGAACATCTGAGAATAAAAGAGAACATGTTTAACCTGTACTAGGAGTCCATACTCAACTTATCAGTATGCACTGCAGTCGGTGACTCCTGTCCAAATCGCTGTCATATATTTTTTCTTCACTCCCGGTATTTTCCAAGGTTACCATCCCCACTGCCTGTGCATGTATGCCCATAAACAATATATTGTCATATTGCTTTTCAGGGTGTAATGAGTTTGTGTGTGTGTGTGTGTGTGTGTGTGTGTACATGTTTTTCTAAAAGGAGAGGGCAATTTACCTTGTGTGGACATCTTGTTGGCCCCCAAAGGAAAGGGGTTATTTTCTTCTTAGGGGTTAAGTAAACAGTTACTGTAAGGGCTATTGGCAAGGTTTAGAGTTTAGGTTACAGTGAGGGTAAATGCTATGTTGATAGGTTGAATGGGAATAATGTTTTAGGACAGAGTAACATAAAATGTTTATGTTTCAGTACCTAAATGGAGCTATCGGTTTCAGTACCTAAATGAGGCTACAAATTTCCCCAACTAATGGATAAACAGTTTTGATTTATTCTTGTTTTTTGGTGTGTTTGGTTTTGGGTTACAATTACTTGGTCAGTAGTAGGGTTTATGTTTAGGCTTTAGCAGTTAGATTAAGGAGTTAGGATTAAAGTTTTTTTGGGGTCAAGGTTAGTAAAATTAGGAGTTTAAACAAATACAATTTCAGGTCCTCATGTGTAGAGCTAAGTTTAATGTATATCTGTGTTTGTAATGGAAACAGTTAAAGAGGTAGAAAGAGTTATCTGTAACATTGGCACATGTTTGTGTTTAAAATAACTGCCCAGCATTCTCCGATTTCTATTAAATATGATTATTACTTAAAATATGCATGAAACAGTATAGTCAGACCAGTATAGTCCAAAAAAGGTTGGATAGTCCAAAAAATGATGTTTTTTTTTTCAGTTTAAGCATTGGCCTCATTAATAAATGAATATTGTTTTAGACATGATAATTAACTTTTATAAGCGAGATTTTCACTGGGCTTTGTGCACATGGGTTTTTACTTTCTAAACATATCTTGGAAGCAGGTCTGCCCTGAACGCAGAAATTAATGTAATTGGTTGGCTCAACGGAGAGGGGAAAACTTGCATTTCAAAAGTGCTGAAACGTCTACCCTAACTCTGACCATTAACTGTACCTAATAGCAGAGGTGTAATAAGTAGAAATTAAAAGTACTTGACTGTGTTTAACAGTTTAGGGAAGTTCCTAATTAAGAGATACATGACTTCATCTAGTCATTTAGCTCCTAATTGGGAACTTCCCTAAAATAGTGAACTTAGCAGAGTATTTTTACACTTCTGCCTAATGCTAACCATAACACCTTAACCTTCATCAATTTAAACTTCAATTGAGTGACTTCTGAGTTGGGACATAAGCTCCGTCCTCTTAACTGAACTAATCAAATGTCTTCCTTTCAAGACAGATTTTAATATTTTTAAGTAAAACTCTACTTTGTTAGAGGACTGAAAGACTATAGTCCATGAGATTGTAGTTGTAAACATTTTGAAGCTATACATTGTTCGTGTACAACAACTTGGTAACAATGGAAACATACACAATGTAGAAATACAACGTTTGATTTGACAGTATAACACAGTTGAATCATAGCGATATGCATATACAAATATATATCAAATAAATGTCTAACAGCAGAAAATGAAATAGTAAGCATCTTATTATCAACATTTGTCAGTGTGTAAGGTGTTTTGGTTGGCTCCGTGTGAAGGCTATACGTATGTATGGCCTTTATAGAGAGCTTCAATTTCTGTCTTTTCATGTTCTTTCTAATAGCCCAATGAATGAGACTTGGAAGTGTGGCAATGCAAAGCTAATTTGTGTGTGATTTATTTATGGAGACTGACTCATGCAATATGATCAGGGTCTCTGTTGTACGCACCAAATGGATATTAACACATTATGAATATCATTACATATTGTTACTTCTTGACTTAATGATAGTACAGCACAGAATGATGAACAAGAGACGTCCTGTGTACATAACATAGTTCAAACAAGTAGGAATACAAAGTCATTACTACATGGATCTACTGTAACTAGTTCTAAAGTCAACACAGTGCTATTGTGCTGAAATATTGCTGACTGTCCAACCATGCTTTGTAAGGTAAACTTCTTTGTACAATGCTTGTGTGTACATTGCTACAGCGTTTATATATCTATGCTACTGACTGGCCGAGCTACTCTGATGCACTGGACCCATTCACAGTGCCCATACATACCAGCTCTTGACAGACTGTAAAACAGGGATAGTATGGTGAAGAAACAAAGGATTCTTTTTGGACTTGTCAATGTAAAGTCGCTCAGTGTCACAGCAGAGCCAGCAGGGGGCCAGCTGCACCAAGTCTCATTGACTGTCTTTGTACTGAATGAAAGTTTCTCCATCATCTAGAGAAAAAGAACCCAAACAATGTGCAAAAACAACACTCTCTCTGCAGTCGTCATCGTAAGGGCTTCAAACGGCGATAGAGCTCAAGATGAAAGCAGTGCATTCTGATGGTTGGAAATGCTTGGCAGCCGTAACCTAGTGTAGGCGTCTCCGGGTTCGAGCATGTTTCAAAACGGGCCCCCTTTTGACAACCTTGATGATGTGGGTGTTGAAGTCATGGCCAACTGTAGACTCTAAAGTTGCACAGCCAATGTTGCTCATGAAGTAATGCCAGTTCAGGGAGCAGTTTGCTACCGAATGTCCTTCTGGCATGTTTTGACTTATAGAAGTGAAAGTGAACAAGAGACACTGCAAATGAACACTGAGAAAAGCGGCGCGTACTCTAGGCTAGTGATGATCGGGAGAACGGGTCTTTGTGTTCCATATGCATTTTTTCCAGTAGGGTAACATCAGTAAAAACAAAAACAGCAGGCAAATAATTGGGACAGGTAAGATAGATATAACCTATTTTAACGTGCATTGCACACTATATCATAATTATAGACACATTATATCATAAAAGTACATATTTGTACTTTGTTTTGTGGGATATTTATCTGTACTTTAATCGAAGAGCCATTCGGGAGCCAAATGAACTGTCTCTTTCGGGTGAACGGATCCAGAAGATTCGGAATGCCCATCACTTCCTAAGGCTGTGTAGAGAAATGCATGCACTACCTGCTGTGCTTTACAGCGGAGATGCGCAAAAAGAGGGGGGAGAGAGAGAGACTGCAGTGCTGTGGCAGCAGTAAGTTGTCCAATCCGGCAGAAAGCTAACAATGTTGCCCATCTACTTATTAAGCCAGCCCCTTACGTAGCTAACTTGCAAGTAAAACCAAATCCACAAGACATAGATGTTCCCGCTTCTCTTCACAAACATTCGACTCAACGTCTCTGGAGAACTACACCCACCCAGGCAAGCGTCATAAGAATGCAATTATGTTACCCATGAAATTGAGAAAAGTATCTGCTTTATTTCCTTACAAGAGGAGAGTGCACATGTTTATTTCAAAAGTAGCCTGAATACAATATATAAAAAAAACTTCAGAGAATTAAACACAAGAGTATTGCCAGTATTGAAAAAAAACATCCAGTGGCTATTTCCAAATATCCCATGATATATGATGTATACTACATGGGTTATTTTCGGTGGGGAAGTTCACTTCTCACACTCTGGGTTTCGAGTAGGGTACTGACAGATGTAGACCGTAGAATAGGCCTATTATTATTGCAACGTCTGACTTCGCCCACACATTTTCAATTTCGATTACCCTCTAACACAATGTTAGAAATGCAAAGCAGGTGTGAGGGATTCCTTAAGTATTATCGGGGAAATGTCCAAACTGCATCGCAATTGTGAGCTCTTTGGTTCTTCTAAAATAGTCATTATTCATTGGGACTATATGATTAATATGCAAGACAGATTAAGCTTTGAACTAACTTAAGGCTGTAAAACGAGCACTGCTGTGATAAATAAGAGTATTCTGTTTAGAATTGAAAATGATGAGATTAGGCTGTATAGGATTATTAGACATGGGCAACACATTAGTGAACTTGACGAGTGTTTTTATTTTAAGAGCACTCCTATCGAGGCAAAGTAGGTTTAACCAATATCACTCACTACACAACTGCCTTCTTTCCAAGAACCCATCCCCGTGCTAGTAGATGCTCAAAGGCTTTTACAGAAATGTGCTCACAGGCCAAGCACATACATGTCTGTGGACGCAAAGTCAGATGCTTTACATTAACCAACTTGGTTTATTCTTAATTAAAAATGGGAACGCTACTCCCCCCCACAACACACACACACACACACACACACACACTACACCCTCGCACCCAAGCCAACTATTTTACAACCATAATAATTAGAAGGGCTTTAAAGTTTACTTTTTTTAAAAAGCACTCAAACATATTTCTATTGTAAAGGGAGGTTCTAATGAGATGATTAGTCCATCTTTTGTTTTGGATAAGTTTCCACAATTCCTACTAGTCAATTACAGATCCCTCGTGTTTAAAATTGACATCTAAACAAAAAAATTGACGTGTAAGAGAAGATGCATTTACTGAGGAATAAATGGGCAGGATGGAAAGACTGTGAGGACTAAAGAAGACTTCAGAGGTTGGGGGGTCTTCCACAGGTCTACACGGGGCAGACTTTGTTCTCTGGAATCGGCATCTGGGCAAAGGTGGAGCACTCAATTGGGGAAGTCTCGTCATTATTGGATTGGTCGTTGCCACAGAATGGGATGCGGGCGGCGATGGCTGACATCTCCCCACCCGTGCCACTCTGCTCCGTCATTCCCTGACGCTCCGACGTGGCGTTTGTGTTCTCTGGCATGGGCCTGCCGGTAAACAGCTGGATTAGGCACTTCCTGAACTGTGAAAGCGAAAAGCCAAAGAAAAAAGAAAATGTAAGACCGGCAGTTAAGGCAATGTTCTTTTAGTACAAGGGGGGTGGGGGGCACTTTTTAAACAGGAATGAATTATAAATTTTTTGGACCATGTTTAAAAAGCACATTCTTTGTTTATGAGTGTGTAGGCTACTGTTTGGCGCCTAATGCACAGGCTCTTTATGATAAGGTGGCATTTCCCTGCCAGGTCAATAAGTGGCAAACTGACCCACAGATGCTAGAACAAGGAGCCAGATTGTCTGGCGGATGTATATACCGGAAGCATTCAGTTGTTAACGGCACTCCCATGGTGGTAGGAAGTCCTGTGGCCAGACAGTGAGAGCGAATAGTGAAAAATGGAACTAGGCCACCATTCTGCACATTTTCTTCTGATTAATGGCACATCTACCCTCAATTCAGTGTACTATTCCAAAGTAGAATATGTTATGAACAAAGTAGAATACGTTTTGTTGACATTAAAACACCAGTCTCAACGTCAACAGTGAAGAGGTGACTCCGGGATGCTGGCTTCTAGGAAAATTTGCAAAGAAATAGCCATATCTCAGACTGTCCATTAAAAAGAAAGGATTAAGATGGGCAAAAGAACACAGATACTGGACAGAGGAAGAACTCTGCCTGGAAGGCCAACATCCTGGAGTCGCCCCTTCACTGTTGACGTCTATTCTGTTTAGAGACAGTTTGCGTTGGTCTGTGAAGGGAGTACTACACATTGTTGTATGAGATCTTCCGTTTCTTGTCAGTTTCTTGCATGGAATAGCCTTCATTTCTCAGAACAAGAATAGACTAATGAGTTTCAGAAGAAAGTTCTTTGTTTCTGGCCATTTTGTGCCTGTAATCGAACCCAGAAATTCAGATGCTCAAGATACTGAACTAGTCTAAAGGAGGCCAGTTTTATGGCTTCTTTAATCAGCATTGCAGTTTTCTGCTGTGCTAACATAATCGCAAAACGGTTTTGAAATGATCAATTAGCATTTTGAAATGATTAACCTGGATTAGCAAACACAAAATGCCATGGGAACACAGAAATGATGGTTGCTGGTAATTTGCCTCTGTACACTAGAATGTACAATGGATTTAAAAACTCTACACACCCCTGTTAAAATGCCAGGTTTTTGTCATGTAAAAAAATGAGACAAAGATAAATCATGTCAGAACTTTTTCCACTTTTAATGTGACCTATAATGTGAACAATACAATTGAAAAACAAACTGAAATCTTCGAGGGGGAAAAATGAAAAGTACACCCTCTTATAAGTTAAATAGAAGTCATTACACACCTGCCATCATTTAAAGTGACTCTGATTAATCACAAATAAAGTTCAGCTGTTCTAGTAGGATTTTCCTGACATTTTCTTAGTTGCATCATAGAACAAATGCCATGGTCCACAGAGAGCTTCCAAAGCATCAGAGGGATCTCATTGTTGATAGCAGTAAGGAGAAGGGTACAAAAAAATTTCCAAAGCATTAGATATACCATGGAACACAGTGAAGACAGTCATCTGGAGAACATATGGAGAAAATGTGGAGAAAATATGGCACAACACAGACATTACCAAGAATTGGACATCCCTCCAAAATTGATGAAAAGACGAGAAGAAAACTGGTCAGAGAGGCTTCCAAGAGGCCTACAGCAACATTAATGGAACTGCAGGAATTTCTGGCAAGAACTGGCTGTGCGCTACATGTAACAACAATCCCCCGTATTCTTCATATGAATGGGCTATGGGGTAGGGTGGCAAGACGGAAGCCTTTTCTTACAAAGAAAAACATCCAAGCCTGGCTGAAGTTTGCAAAAACAAACATCAAGTCTCCCAAAAAGCACGTGGGAAACTGTGTTATGGTCTGATGAAACCAAGGTTGAACTTTTTGGCTATAATTCCAAAAAGTATGTTTGGCGCAAAAACAACACTCCACATCACCCAAAGACCACCATACACACAGTGAAGCATGGTGGTGGCAGCATCATGCTTTGGGGCTGTTTTTCTTCAGCTGGAACTGGGGCCTTAGTCAGGGTGGAGAGAATTATGAACAGTTCCAAATACCAGGCAATTTTGGCACAAAACCTTCAGGCGTCCTTTAGAAAGCTGAAGATGAAGAGGAAGTTCAGCTTTCAGCACTACAACAATCCAGAGCACACATCCAAATCCACAAAAGCATGGCTTCACCAGAAGAAGATTAACATTTTGGAATGGCCCAGCCAGAGCCCAGACCTGAATCCAATTGAACATCTGTGGGGTGATCTGAAGAGGGCTGTGCACAGGAGATGTCCTCGCAATCTGACAGATTGGGAGTACTTTTGCAAGAAGAGTGGGCAAATATTGCCACGTCAAAATGTGCCATGCTAATAGACTCCTACCCAAAAACACTGAGTGCTGTAATAAAATCAAAAGGTGCTTCAAAAAAGTTATGCAACCAGGTTATTGTGAGTTTTTTATTTTTTATTTTTCCCCCTCAAAGATTTCAGTTTGTTTTTCAATTAAATTGTTCACGTTACAGATCACATTAAAGGTGGAAAAAGTTCTGATATGATTTATCTTTGTCTCATTCTTTTACATCACAAGAACCTGGCATTTTAACAGGGGTGTGTAGACTTTTTATATCCACTGTAGATATTCCATATAAAATCTGCCATTTCCAGCTACAATAGTCATTTACAACATAAACAAAATGTCTACACTGTATTTCTGATCAATATTATGTTATTTTAATGGACAAAAAATGTGCTTTACTTTCAAAAACAAGGACATTTCTAAGTGACCCCAAACTTTTGAACGGTTGTGTAACTAAAGTTGACTCTTAACCTAAATTAAATGAAAGTCTATATAAAAAATGTAGGGCAAATTTTTTTGTTACTGGACACGTACTTCACAGAGTATAGCTGTTCTCAACCAGAAATGTATTCCAATACATAATAAAACTTGCCAACAGGATCTGCCTTATTTGTGCTTTTTAGGTTCTTCCAACCACTAGCATCCCATTGGAAACAATCAGTGGCCTGTCAACAATGTCCCTGATAAAACACAATATCTACATCCAATTTTGACTAAAAGGATTGTGAAAAATAAAAAGATCTAAATCATTACTTTTTTCCACATTATTGTTATTTGACAGACATTTTGTGAGCTTTTTCTGGCCCAAAAGCAGATTCCTGGAAAACCCTCAAAGCACTGCTCTCAGCAAAATCAATGCCAATATTGAACTTTCCATTTAATGTCCAATCTATTGCTTCTCTCATTCTAACAAGCCTTACATTTATAGCACTAGTGCTTTATCTTAACTGCCTAAAGAATGATGAAAAGAATCGCTATTGCCAAATTCAATCAAATAGGGGGCTGTAGAAAATGCAGCCTTTACATACAATTTTCAGTTTAGCCAAAAGAATTGAGAGTACACTGAAAAAATCATTCTAGACAACTACAGAATGTTGCCTTTATTTTAACTGTCATTTATATAGTCAGGAAACATGTATTCTATTGCGTGTTTGCTCTGTATTAATACTAAATGTTTAACAAAAAAGGTTTACAAGGAAGGACACAATCCATAAATTAAAAGTAAACACATTTATCATCAAACGTTTCTTTTGGTGTATCAAGAAATGTCCAACCCTATGCTCTCATGCTGTTAAATCATTATTTTAACCATGATAAATAAATTCAGATATGCTGGACATTTGAGGAGTTAAAAAACTAAAATGCTGCACTCTACTTACATGTAGTAGCCCATCTCACCCGTTACAGCTTTTCACAAATGCTATCATACATATTCCAGAATGTGTATTCCAGAACTGTTTTGGCAACACGGTTTCCAAAACAGTAGGGACGCTGTGTAAAATGTAAAGAAAAACAGAATGCAATGATGCGTAAATCATTTAAACTCCATATTCAATAGAAAGTAGTACAAAGACAACATATCAAATTTTGAAACTGAGAAATGTTATTGTTTCTTGAAAAATATATGCCCACTTTGAATTTGATGCCAGCAACAAGTTTCAAAAAAGCTGGGACAGGGCAACAAAAGACTGGAAAGGTTGTGTAATGTGGAAAAAAACCTAGTGGAACGTCTTACAACTAATTAGGTTAATTGGCAACAGGTCAGAAACATGATTGGGTATAAAAAGAGCATCCCAGAGAAGATCAGTCTTTAAGAAGTAAAGATGGGGAGGGGTGCATCACTGTGAAAGAACGTGCAGGCAATTAGTGCAACATTGTAAGAACAACATTTCTCAAAGTAAAATTGCAAAGAGTTTGGGCATCTCATCATCTACGGGAAATAATATAATTAAAAGATTCACGAGAATGTGGAGAAATCTCTGTACGCAAGGGACACGTCCGAAAAGCAATATTGGATTGCCGTGATCTTTGGGCCCTCAGACGGCACTGCACTAAAAATAGACACAATTCTGTAGTGGACATCACTGCATGGGCTCAGGAACATTTCTGAAAACCATTGTCTGTGAACACAGTACGTCACTGCATCCACAAATGCAACCTGAAACTCTACCATGCAAAGAAGAAACTATATATAAACAAGATCCAGAAACGCTGTCGCATTCTCTGGGCCTGAGCTCATTTAAGGTGGACTGAGGCAAAGTGGAAAACACACCTGCTGTGGTCTGATGTTTTTGGGAATCAAGGACGCTGCGTCCTCCAGGCTAAAGAGGAGTGGGACCATCCTGCTTGTTATCAGCGCACAGTTCAAAAGCCAGCATCCGTGATGGTATGGGGGTGCATTAGTGCACATGGCATGGGTGACTTGCACATCTTTTTCAGGGAAGGCCTTGCTTATTTCAGCAAGACAATGCCAAATCACATTCTGCACGTATTACAACAGCATGACTCCATAGTAAAAGAGTTCCGGGTGATAAACTGGCCTGCCTGCAGTCCAGACCTGTCACCCATTGAAAACATTTGGCGCATTATGAAACTACAGCAGTTTGTCTCATCAGTTCCCAAATGCTTACAGAATATTGTTAAAAGAGGTGATGCTACACAGCTCCTGTCCCAACTTTTTTTAAATGCGTTGCTGGCAACAAATTCAAAATGGGCATGTATTTTTTCAAAAACAATAACATTTCTCAGTTTCAACATTTGAGAGGTTGTCTTTGTACTATTTTCAATTACATATAGGGATTAAATAATTGGCACATCATTGCATTCTGTTTTTATTTGCATTTTACACAGCATCCCAACTTTTTTGGAAATGGGGTTGTACATTTTCTCAAAACTCACACCGTATTGATTAAAACACAGACTTCTCACATAAAATTAAACATTCTACTCAAAACCATATTATATGTCATATAATCTGTCGTATAAATTAAACTAGATGCCTGACAAAAGCATCAAACCCTGAGAGGAATTTAAAACAGTATTATAAAAAGGTATTAATGAAGAAATAACCATGAGTTGTTGAACTGTGCACTTTGCACTGTAAATAATGTCTAGAGTATGTCTAGTATGCAGAAGAGAAAATAAACCAATTAGTGTTTCATTGTTTGAACTGTAATTCCCCAACATTCAAAATGTGTCCCAAGAAGACAAAAGGGAAAATGTAAGTGTTTTACCAAATACACAGCCATAGGGTTATGGTAATTAAAGTACACACTATTCTGCATCAGCATCCTGTCTCTGACCTGGCCAAGATTTTCACCTTCTGTACATCTCAGGCTTTATTTTCTGTCTCTATACCTTGAAAAATGCTGTCATCTTGAATTATTTACGAGATTTCCCTAATCATATGTTTGGACAAACATGTTCACAATGGCAAATTCTTGGGCCTCAGAAGTCATGCATGTTCTACCACCATCAACTGATGTCTCTCAATTCTACAAAAACAAGAAAAAAAGTGTTTATTACATTTAGATGCAATTTATAGTATATGTTTGCAAATCTCAAGTTCATGTAATTTTCTTGTACTGTCCTGCTTGTGCGAATACTTACAGATCCAGAGCACAGACAACAGGGTAGCTAGCACAATAGTCAGATAAGTGTACAGTAAGTTACCTATTATTATTTTCTTTCAGCCCAGCTACCCTAACTGTCATATCATGTACAAGAACATGGTCACTCAGTACAGGTCATTGTTCTTTTTCCTCCCCCACGTTCACCTCCTCCCATTCCTACTCTTCCTCTACCTCTCCCAGATGTTGTCATCTGTTTTTCAAAAACACAGGTGAGCTTACCTGCTTAATTTTTTATTCATGCCAACATCCTGATTGCTTGTAGGATAATTATGTTTGCTACAGTTAAACCTCAACAACTGTGTATTGACTATGATTTTACTTTTGTATATTGAATGGTGTTTTCTACATGGCAACATGGTGACAATTGTTACTTCTGACGAAAGTGTAGTATTTTGCAAAAAAAGGTTATACTCATGGTTTGGGCTAAATAGTCTTTGTTCTGGAAGAATGCGAAATGTTTTTGTCTATATTGCTCATAAAACCAATTTCAGTGTGTTACCAAAGACCAATAACTCCTAATGCTGTCACCAAAGGTCAGTGAAATGGCAGAGGTTTTATTTTATTTTATTAATTTTCTGGAATCCACAATCCTAGCCTATATATTGATAAGCTTTTCTGAAATATATGTTCTGTTTTGATCCAAACTTGGCTACTGACCTTGAAATCTTGAAAATTGTGTTTGTTTGTTGAATGTGTTCTCTTGATGTTCCAACGGGCCAAAAAGAAGCAACTACAACATTTAGCTATAATTCATACCAAGTAAAAGGTCATAAGTGTTTTACGATAATGGGTATATGAATGGCCCAATAACAAGAACATCCACAAAGCTATTTCTGTCCTATTAAAAGACTATTTGGGAAGCTAGATGGTTCTCAAAAGGTAACCATCAACCTTTCAACCATCTCGTATTTAATTCCCATTTTTCAGCACTCGACCTGGACCAATATCCATTAGAATCAGACAGCAGGACTGTGTGTACAGTCATCTCTTTTGGTGGAGCATGGGGCTTGCAACAGCAGTTAGTGATTTGATTCTCAAACCCAGACATGAAATGCATACTCTGTACTTGTCAATCGCTATAAAAAAATGGCATACATTGCAATATTTAATTTCATATTATGGCCAAGGACACTGATATAGGGGTTGTAATACTACGAGAGTGCAAAAGTAGACCGAAACACCTGCATCATTAAAATACATACTTTTCTAAGTATTTGAGTATTGATAAAATATAAATCCCCAAACATTTACTTTCATTTGAATATTCTATTTTGGAGCAGTATTTTAATATTCTGGTAATAAATTGTTTTTAAAGTTATAATTCTGGGGGAATTACGTATTATATATATACATACTGTAAATAAATGTATGGGACATTGTTTTAGTCAATGTATAAATGTGTTTCCAAATACATTTTGATATACAACTCCTTTTTTTTCCACAAAGTAGCCTAAGTACTTTATATGAACGTAATGTCAATATTTCAAATAGTGTCTGAACCCAGGTCTGGAAGAGTGTATTGCAGAGAGTGTCGAGCATTCTTCAATAATGATCCCTTCCTGAGTAGCTGCTTGTGTGCAGTGAAAGCTGCTCTGGGACCAGAGATAAATGTTTATCTGGCTGGGATTATACTGTAGCCAACTTTCTCTAAAGGCCTTTACATTGAGGTTAATTTGCAGCAGTCGGTCAGTCAGTGAGTGAGAGGGACAGAGTTAGTGAGGGAGGATGCTCTTTGATAATGCAGTATTTTTCCAGTCAATTAAGTCATTCCCTGACGTTCAGTCTCTTCAGGCTTCACACTGCTTCAGTCATTTGTCTTTTCCCTCTATAAGACAGGGCAGAAAACAGTCCCAAGATGCTATGTGGGACAAAAGGGAAACTATGACATGCTTGACATATTGACATTATACTGTCATCAGACAAGATTAAATTTGCTCAATGATTAATCGTAACTTTTTGCCTGACAACTGTGATCGAGCAATAATATTTGGGAAGGCGGTTCTTTGTTTTTCTGTGCCAAGGGACGGACCTGGTAAGACAAAGCCCTTTCTTGGAAGAACAACCTGCAGATAATGTTAAAACGTTCCTCCTAGAACTTGATGGTGTACCATAATAGAGTACAGAACTCAAAGTAAAGAGGAATGTGTTTTGATAAGTATTTTTTTTCAGTACCCAATAGGTACGCATCACAGAAAACCTTGTGCCTCACACATGCCACCTTATTTCTAAAATGTGTATAGCTTTACCCCCTCTCCCAACTTCGTGACGCCTATTTCATGAATTTGGCCATGCCTAGTTGCAGCAACGGGACCCCCTATTAAATGACAGTTGACTTTTACAACTGACTTACCTCTTTGTTCTGTTGAGTCTAGGATCTGCAGGCTAGCGGCCAATCCTTACATTTACACACACGCCCTGCTCTTTTATAAATACATTGACCTATTTAAACAGTACAGATCTAAAGTGGAGCAGCCAGTCAAACGGACATGCATTCTGAATGCCAATGGGTGACCTACATCTCCCTGACCCATACAATACACTACACAGGACTGTCAACCAAGTCAACTGTCATACCGTGTGAGATAGATACTTTATCAAAGAATAGTAGGAATGCAATAGACATTTTGGAGACTGTTTTCACCCTCAGCAAAACCTTGGCAGCAATAATTGTAGGCACATTTTTTCAATATGTTATTTTAGTACAAGTTTGCTTAGGACCGTATTCAAATGTATATGGAATAACAAAAAATCATGGGTCTTGTGATGTCAGAAAAGAAAAAGCATCTGCTGTTGACAAATCAAGGTTTAAAACAAGAAACCAAAATAAACAGCATTTTAACATTGTTTTAAACAACTCACTCAAACTGTGAGTGATTTCTAATGATTAGAGCCCTGAGCTTTTGGCTGGAATGCACAATTAGAATTGATTAGTAAAGGATTTGCTTGAACACTTGTAAGCTACACACAAAATCTATATTCTTTTTTCCCACTCACCTCTGTCTTACTGACTTCACAAGTCTTGACAATAATTCCTTGTGTAAAACAAAATCTATATCTCCATGTCAATGAGCAGAGGAGCCAGAGAAATCAAGAATCACTGTTAATAATAGTATTCATAGTAATTATACAGTAAATTATATAATCAATGCGCTGGATATCTTTTTATAACTGCAAAAAAACTGGTACTTGCCTGCGGATTGAGGAGCTGATGTATTTTTAAAACACCCTGCAAGTATTGACAATTGTCCATTCTGGATTTCAGATTTCATTTATTCATACACTATAAATAATTGAAGAACATGCTAACATCTAAAAACAACAGGCTGAAAAAGAGAAGTCAGACAGGTTTTTCTCGAATGCTTTCATCTCAGGGCTTACAAGTAACAATGGCTCTCAGTATCAGTTCAGTGAGACTTTCCAGAATCTGTCAAATAACTGACAGGTTGATGTCTGATACTGAACACCTGCCAATTGTGTTTACATTCATGTCAGAATTTTTAGAATCTGTAAGTAGTTTAGTCAGAGGTCACCAATGTACACTGACAAATTCATAATTATAATTACACATGAGCTAAGGTATTGGGACAATTTCCTCACAGGTGTTTCTAATTGATCAGGTGTTTCCTGCTGCAGTGATTTTTCACACATATAAGAGCTGTGAAGTCTCAGCTCTAGCCTTTGTTTTTGACTTTGGAGTCTGCGTTTGATGTCAGTAGGCATAACATGAAGACTAGGGAGCTGTCTATGAAAGAAAAGCAAGTGATTTGGGTGCTAAAAGAAAAGAGGAACTAAATTAGAACCATAGTACAAAAGTTGGGCACAGCCAAATCAACAGACTGTCCTGAATAATAAAGAAACCACTGGTATCTTGAGTAATCGGAAACAAACTGGTCGGCCAAGGAAAACAACAGCAGTTAATAACAGAAAAATGCAGTAAAAAACAACCCTATAATACACAGTACAGCCATAACATAATGACCACTGACAGGTGAAGTGAATAACAATGATAATCTTGTCATAATGGGTTCTGTCATTGGGTGGGATATATTAGGCAGCAAGTGAATATTCTGTCCTCAAAGTTGATGTGTTAGAAGCAGGAAAAATGGGCGAGTGTAAGGATCTAAGCGACTTTGACAAGGGCAAAACTGTGATGGCTAGACGACTGGGTCAGAGCATCTCCAAAACTGCAACCCTTGTGGGGTGTTCCCGGTCTGCAGAGGTCACTAACTATCAAAAGTGGTCCAAGGAAGGAAAAGTGGTGAACCGGCGACAGGGTCATGGGCTGTCAAGGATCACTGATGCACATGGGGAGCGAAGGCTGGCCCGTGTTGTCTGATCCAACAGATGAGCAACTGTAGCTCAAATTGCTGAAAAGGTTAATGCTGGTACTGATAGACAGGTGTCAGAACACACAGTATATTGCAGTTTGTTGCGTATGGGGCTGCGTAGCCGCAGACCAGTCAGGGTGACCATGCTGACCCCTGTCACTGTCAAAAGCGCCTACAATGGGCAGGCACATGAGCATCAGAACTGGACCACGGAGCAATGGAAGAAGGTGGCCTGGTCTGATACATCATGTTTCCTTTAACATCACGTGGATGGCCGGGTGCGTGTACGTCGCTTACCTGGAGAACTCATGGCACCAGGATGCACTATGGGAAGGAGGCAAGCCGGCGGAAGCAGTGTGATGCTTTGGGCAATGTTCTGCTGGGAAACCTTGGGTCCTGTCATTCATCTGGATGTTACTTTGACACGTACCACCTACCTGAGCATTGTTGCAGACCATGTATATGTATGGCATCAGGTATTCCCTGATGGCATTGGCCTCTTTAAGCAGGATAATGAGCCCTGCCACAAAGCAAAAATGGTTCAAGAATGGTTTGAGGAACACAACAACGAGTTCAAGGTGTTGACTTGGCCTCCAAATTCCCCAGATCTCAATCCAATCGAGCATCTGTGGGATATGCTAGACAAACAAGTCTGATCCATGGAGGCCCCACCTCACAACTTAAAAGATTTCCCTCTGCTGCTAACGTCTTGTGCCAGATACCACAGCACACCTTCAGACGTCTTGTGGAGTCACAACCATAAGCGCTATGTTTGGAGAGGGGTCAACAAGGCCTATAGTGAACAGAATACCATCCCCACTGTGAAGCATGGTGGTGGCTCACTGATGTTTTGGGGGTGTGTGAGCTCTAAAGGCACAGGGAATCTTGTGAACATTGATAGCAAGATGAATGCAGCATGTTATCAGAAAATACTGGCAGATAATTTGCATTCTTCTCCATGAAAGCTGCGCATGGGACACTCTTGGATTTTCCAGCACGACAATGACCCTAAGCACATGGCCAAGTTGACCGTTCAGTGGTTACAGCAGTAAAAGGTGAAGGTTCTGGAGTGGCCATCACATTCTCCTGACCTTAATATCATCAAGCCACTCTGGGGAGATCTCAAACGTGCGGTTCATGCAAGACGACCAAAGACTTTGCATGACCTGGAGGGCATTTTGCCCAGACGAATGGGCAGCTATAACACCTGCAAGAATTCGGGGCCTCATAGTCAACTATTACAAAAGTCTGCACGCTGTCATTGATGCTAAAGGGGGCAATACACAGTATTAAGAACTAAGGGTATGCAGACTTTTGAACAGGGGTCAGTTCATTTTGTTCTTTGTTGCCATGTTATGTTTTATGATTGTGCCATTCTGTTATGACCTACAGTTGAATGTGAATCCCATAAGAAATAAAAGACATGTGTTTTATTTTTTCAATTTTCTTTACAAACGGTACATATATTACCAATTCTCCAAGGGTATGCAAAATTTTGAGCAGAACTGTACATCATCAAAATGAGATCAAAATGAAAACTAAATTCTAATGGATTTATTTTTGAATAATTTAAGTGTTGTGTAATTTTAATTTTGTACATTTGTAGGGCCTAATAAATGAATGAAAATACTATAGCCTGTGTTCTTAGAAATAATCGTTCTATGTATTCTTTTTTTAGTATTTTTTTTTCATATGATAAGACCTTCAATACAAACACATTCTTGTATTTTTTCAAATTCATTAACCATTTAAAACAAACAAAGACTATTCTATATTTTTGCCGGACCGCGGAGCCGGCCTAGAAGAGAGAATGACACTGACTGACTGACTGACTGACTGACTGACTGACTGACCTTTGTTAAATAGCGTAGTGGTTAGAGACGCGGACTACGGAAGAACAGGTCCCGCATTCGACTCCCGTCACCATCAAAACACATTATGCCTAGGATTTCTTCAAGACAGGCAAAAACTTTGCTGGCTACAACCTTCAGTAGCTATGTTATAGGAAGCCTAAATCAAAACAGTTCTGATGGGTATTAGGATTTGTTCAGGATAGACAAACACTTCACTTGACGATAAAGTAAGTTATCGTCACCTATATTGATAGATACTGTATCAGTGTCATTCACAAATGGCTAATTAGCTATTAAAACGGCCAGTGGCAAAAGAGGATTTGTTCAGGATAGAAAAAAACTTTGCTGGTTACAACCTTCAGTAGCTATGTTATAGGAAGCCTAAAATAAAACTGTTTACTGTTATATTGTGACTACTTATGGTGGATTTTCGGATTATGTATTAGGATTTGTTCAGTACAGACGAAATCTTCGCTGGCTACACGATTCTCTCGTCTTTTCACTTGACGAAAAATTATTGCAGGTTGTAAGAATTACATCAATGAGGCACACGAATTGAGTAGAGAAAATAAAATGTAAAAATAAAATTCCAAAATTGGAATACAAATGTATTTAAATAAGTTTCTATTCCAATTTTAACAATTGTAATAAGCCGACATTCCTTCATACAAATTTGCTATGCTCAAACCTTAATACACAGCTTACCTGCAGTTATAACTCTAGTTCGCCCCCAGACACGCCCACAAGTAGGCTACCAGCGAAGCACTCTGGGCGATGCTAGCGTTGGCTATCCAAAATTTCACAAACAGTGTGAATGTACCATCACAATCTGACTGAAATCGTGGTTCCTCTCTGCGCACGACCAGAGCTAAAATGCATTCACAAACCACACACTTTTTTGCATCACCTATTCACAGTGCTAACACAACTTAAATATTTTTAAGACCTATAATAAGATGAAATAAGACAGTTTAAGACTTTTCAAGGCCTTTTATTTAGATAAATTAATTTAAGACTTTTTAAGACTTTTCAAGGACCCGCGGATACCCTGTTATATACCATAAAAAATATAGGTTTTGCTTGAAGATTCATGGCAAAAATGATAAAAACATTTAGTAAATCTGAAAGAGGGTAATCTCTTTTTAACCATACTGTTCACCTTGACACAGTCATAACAAATTGAATTACACTATATAATTGTCAGCTAATGATAACACAGTGCTACTGTTGTATTCTGGCTTTGCCCTAATCCAAATCGTACCCATTCTTTCTTAGCTTCCAAACAAATAAATAGAATATAATTTAAGTGGCAAGTTGTTAAAGAAGAAAGTTGTGAGATACCTGTTTGTTCATGAAGACGTAAATAACTGGGTTATAGCATGCAGCCGTCTTGGAGAAAAAAGCTGGTGCAGCCGCCAGTCTGGGGTCCAGATAGATAGTGGGGCAGATTGTGACAATGACAGAGAAGGCTGCGTAGGGCGTCCATCCGACCAGGTAAGCCACAATCATCACCACCACCATGCGGGTCACCTGACGATCCGGTTTCTTGGCGTTACCCAGCCTGCCATGGGACACCTGAGGTTTGTCGTGACCACAAAAACCTTTGCTTAAAGATTTCAACTGAAAGGCTTGAAAACTATAGGACGTAATGGTTAGAAAACTGTTAGAACCGAACATGTCCAAGCATGTGCTTGCTAGTTAGCCAATGATCTACATTGGTTTAGCCCCATCTCCCAGTAACAATTTTCAAAATGAGAACTGACCTTCCTCAGCTTCTGTAGGAGCTTCCCATAGCTGTAGACGATCACCCCCAGAGGCATTATGAAGCAGGTAATGAAGAAGGTGATAATGTAGGTGTGATTTGAGATGTTGTCAGAGTACCTGAGGATAGAGCAAAAATAAACCATCAACATTTGAATTACATTTTCAGCATTTGCAACATATTTTATGGCTTAGTGTTTATTTGATGATATGAACATTATATAATTTATATGTTATAGCATTCAGATAAGTCACTTTTGAATTGACTATCAAAGACAAACCTTGTGTGGAGAGTAAAACACATAAAAATGTATTTAACTCAATGTCATTGTGAATGCATTTGGGTCATAAGCATGTTCAACCTTAATCTAGCCATAGGGAGCAATGCTTACATAACTGTTTAACACTTCGTGTTACAGGGTACATTTAGCAATTTTAATGAAGATTATTACAAGCTTACTAAAATGATCAATGTCCAAACATTTAATTACTGAGTATAATTGATCAGTGGTTTACATTCAGATTAATTTTCATATTTTATATGCATCTCTCTGGAGGTATGCCTACTTTCCCAACTACTCTACTGATGTTTACTCTCTTCAGTCTTCCTGGGAGTTGTTGCAATGAAGTCTAAGCCCCTGCCTCCAGTGCAGATGTGCTGCTCCAGCATGGGTTTGAATCTGACTTTTCAGCAAAAAAAACTCTCCTCCATCTTTTCCCACTGTCTCTACCAAAATATTCTGCTTGAGCAATGGAAAAAATACAGCTGTCTTTGCTCCCTCCTTACCTAACCAACAACTGGAACACAGAAAAATGTGTATCAATACACTTGTAGCATTAATCCATAACCCACTCATTGGGAATGGAATACATGAAACCATTCAGCACTTTATGCAAAACCCAAAAGGCCCAAACAGATCTACAGTATAAAACACATGCAAATATACTGTACACTCATTTAACCACTTTACACCTCACATACTGTGACGGATACAAGATTCTATGGGAATGCCTTGTCACCAAAGACCTCATGCCTTGAGTGTGTAATTCATTGTTAGTGGTGAACCAGACAGCATCATAAGTTGGAACAATATCATAAGTCAAAGCCTGGTGCCTGCTAGTGACATGGCACATCTTCATCAGTTGGCCTTCATCTTTATTTCACTCTCCTTTGATTCCACTACATTAAGAGTTTTAGCTGGTTATCCACGTGGTCACGATCTCCTAAATTGCGTTTCTGGAACTAAATATATAATTGGACAATCTGTGGTACCCGTTGATTCTTGATTATATAACTTAGAAAGGCTTTGTGAGCTTAGCTAAACTGTCACATCCAAAAAATACACAATATAAGCACTAACTTTTACCTTGGATGGTCAGTCATTGTGACCATAGCTCTGTCTATTCATTGGAAAGGCATTACATTTATCCAGGTTCATCCCTTAGCTTTTTACTAAAACAGAAGTGGGGTGACCAATTTGTAATTGTTTTAACTTTGGATTGGAAAATTAAAGACACCATAAATATATGCAACATCTAGTTGGCAGAAGTTGGGGGTGGAGTGGGCCTGTCAGATAGGCTATTTCTGTTTTATGCCTCAACTGAACTGAAATTAAAGTGGGAACTCTACAGCTATGTCAAAACTATGGAAAAACAATTGGAGTTGATGGAAACCTAATTGTGAAATTTCCATGACAATACCTGCAGTGGCAAGCTGGGGATTTATTCTCAGAGAACCAGACTGTTTACTGTTTCTGCGAAAATCGAAGTTGAGTTTACTGAGATTTTAGGTGCACCCAACTGAAATATCCCAACCCACAATCCCCCTGGACACCAATTGATTTACATAACAAACCTAATGTATGCCTCATTGGCCTGTCCCAGCTAATAGGTTAATGATTTGGATGGATTTTAAAGGAAGTCAATGACAAAATGTGTTGTGAGGAGGAACAATGACAGCAATGACAGCTCAACATCACATAAAACATCTTCAGCATAATTTTCCATAAAGATAATGTTCACAACACCTATAAAAAATAAACTCCATTATATTTAGGACATTACAAACAGTGTGTAATCTCATTCTACCTTGGTTGAAGAAATGAATTGGGCGTTTAAAAACACATTATGTTAGTGCCTCAGGGCTCCATTCATTTGTTTCCACAGTCGCTGCTGGGAAGTCAACATAACACAAATGTTTTCTGACAAAGCGTGAGCTGTTTACTCACAGTGGTAGGAACTAGTCCACTGATATGGTGTGTATCCCTGAAGATGGCTTAGTATTGCATTGTTGACCATGTATTTCACCACCTTAGCTTTGGCTTCCTCGTTGACCAATAGACTTTGAACATTTTCTTTCCATTGTATGTGAGATAAATTTACAAAGTGTCATCAACCAAGGCTTAAGCTAGGGTTCAATCCCATGAAAGTTTATAGGCACTGTGGATTGTATAGGCAATGTTTCCGTGTTCAACCTGCGCGCTGCACACTGAAAACTGTGCCTTTAAAACCTGAAATGCTTATAAGATACAGTCATGGGGAAAACAGTAAGTACACCCCTGGAAAGTTGTATTTCGTTTTTTTTGTTCTTTTTTACATAGTAGTCAGGTTTCCATCTAGCCTTTTTTCTGATAAAAGTATCTAGAAGGGTAAACAGAGTAAACAGCAGAAAACGGGGGCAGTCAGCAATAGGTACAGATAGACAGACAAGGAGGTTATTGTGGACCTGAACCTTCATTTATTAAGTTATTAGGGTGTTTCTTGATTTGATTCACCAACAAGATATTAAAGTGGCCATTGTCTGCATTATGATATAAGTACTTAGTTTCTGCTTTGTCGCCTTCAGAAGATAACACAAACGGTGGCGATCAACAAACAAATCACAATTATGGCATCTTGCCCAAATTGAATAAACTCTTGAATTTGCTACATTTTATGGGCCTGGGGCTGGCTGGCGAAGCATCAGGCATAGGATACAGATAGAAGTGTGTTGACAATATTTGATCTTTTAGATTAAATCAATGACAGAAAAACTCAACATTTACAATATTTTATCTGACAATATAGAATGCAAGCACAAAGTGCTTAAGCAGGAAATTATGTCAAAATTATAATATTTTTATATATTTAGTTTCCTATAAGTCAGTTTGGATGGAAGCGCACCTTGGTTTGTGTAGTGCACATATACTTTTTACACAAACTTTAGTATTTGAGCATGAAGCATGTACAAGAAAAGGATACAAACATAGCAATTGGGACACATGGATATTTCAGTTAAATTCCAACCACATTCCTTGATAAACGTAACCCAATTTCAAAAATCACACAAGAAATACATTCTTAAACCATTTATGCAATGAAAATGAAAACATAAAAACAATTTCACCCCTAAAATTAGAATCAGGTGAACCAAAAAAAGCAAATAATTAGAAAATGATTAAAGAGTAAATTGGCAAGGGTCCAACCTTCCATAGATTAGAAACTTGGTCTGGTTTGGCCCTAACCATATGGGTGTGGTAACACATCATGCCAAGATCAAAAGACCTATTTGAAGTCCTCAGAAGAAAGATTATTGCTGCCCGTGAGTCTGAGACAGTTACAAAGCCAGAAGAAGCCTCTGGCCCCCCCAACCCACCCCAACCACATGGCCCAACTAGCAATTTATTTTAGGTCAACTTGGTCCCAATAGTGCATAAAGAACTGGGCAGAGCGAGAGTGGGTGAGACATTTTCAATATATCTGGATTACAGCTTTGATCGACCTTAATGCTTGATTAATGCTTTATTCTATCAACATCCTCTAGGTGACTTAATCACATAAAATGGTCACGAGAGCAGAGAGAAAGGCCAGCGCCTGCACACAGTATTTTTTCCACACACACCGTACTCTAAAAATGCTGGGATAAAAATAACCCAATTTGCTAACACAGCAGTGGTTAATAGTGGATAGAATTTCCATGAAGAGCAGACGGGATTCCATATTCTACATTTTGGAGCGTCATTTGCCACATAACATTTCTATATAAACATTCCAAAATGTAAAAATACACTGATTTCAGGTCTGAACTGATGAACTGATTTTACTCTCATGGGTGGAAATAAATGTCATGCCCTTACTATGCCACACCTTCAGTCTTCTGAACGAACAAGGTATCAGTAACCAGTAGCAGTTTGTAAAGGCCTAGTGCATTCAGAAATTTCATTAGGCCGGCTTTCTTGATATTTCCACTGTGAGGTACTGTGTGACATCTTGATATTCTGGTGCATGTCCTACAGTACTTTGATTGTCTTCATCATGTTCTGTGTATCAACTGTTTATAGGCACCAATAATAACTGTATCTTTCATAGACAGGCTTTACATGTTTTCTGTTAGACTACTACCCAAACACATTGTAATGAGTACAATCACTGTTCACCTAACCAAGAATGCAAGAGGGCACAACCTGAAAGTACAGCTGCTGGAAAGAAGGGAAACATGTTCAGGTTCAGGTAAAAACCAGAAAAGGAACCAGGCAAGCCTACTTCAGCCAATTAAAAGTAAAAAAAATGTTGTTGCCCTCACTGGATTCAAAACCGGATCTCCCACATGAGTGGCTGTGACTTTAACCACTACACCACAGTGCTATGTTTGCCCAGTGTCGGTATAGCATCTTGACATTAGCTCATTTAGTCACGCATGTACATCACGCCAAGTTTGAATATTTCGCTAGACACCATTAAGCATTGTGTTAAACTGACTGACGTTTCTTATAAGTTTACATCCACCACATCTATGAAATGTATGGCTTTTGCCACTCGCTGTTTTAACAGCTTATTAGCCAGTAATAGGCTTACTAGTATCTAACTTACTACTTGGAATAGTCATAAGATTTGAGCAATTGCTAGTGAGGCTGAATATGAACTCAGCCAAAGCTATTTCATGGCACAAAAACATTCATTTTTCTTTCATTCGTGAATGGCATTGATACAATAACTATCAATAGATAACTGAATTTTTAGTCAAGTGAAAAGATGAGAGAATCTTGGAAACCCCTACTCTTTTACTGCCCAAGGGGTTTTTATCTAGCCTATATTACCCCAAAAATCACGCACGGATGCGTATTTCAAAAGTCCACCAGAAATCGTCGCAATATAAACAGTTTTATTATAGGCATACGATAACGTAGCTACTGAAGGATGTAGCCAGTCAAGTTTTTGTCTATCCTGACTCAAAAAGCATGCATAGATGCATACTTCGAAAATCCACAAGCAATAGTCGCAATATAACCGTGAACAGTTTTATTTTAGGCTTACTGTAACGTAGCTACTGAAGGTTGTAGCCAGCAAAGTTTTTATCTATCTGGAACAAATCCTAATGCATAATTTGCATTGACTGTGACGAGATTCAAGCGCGGGACCTATTGGTTGCAGGTCCATGTCTCTAACCACTACGCTATTTAACAAGGGGTAGTCAGTCATTTATTCATTCATTCAGTCATTCACTCACTCACTCATTCAGTAAGAGACATTCACTCTTCTTGGCCGGCTCCACTTACGCGGTCCAGCAAAAAGTGATCAAGTGGTCTAAGCCATTACCTCTGGTGCACAGCTATGCGGTATACTGCTTTTTAAGCACACTCCCCTAAAACTGTACCACTGACTTTATCAAAAAAGCATAATGATACTTTAAATATGCAGTGCACTTCATAACTATTGACAGCCTAAGTAAACATGAAAAAGGGTGTGAAAAAATTAATTCTTGTTTAGCATTTTGATCTTACACTAAAATAATCATTTTGAAGTTAACATTTAATTGTGTGAAAATAGTTATGAAAAAAATTTCATTAAGAAATTATTATTCTATTCAAAAACAGACAGGCCACAATCATTGGCACCCCTTGAAATTATTATGCACAGAATCTAATTTTTGTAAATTCCGTCTTTGTGAACTCTTAAGTGGTCATGAGCCGCATTTCCACCAAGAGTACCCGGAACTTTTAGTCCCAGGAACTACTTTTCAAGGAACTAAAAGGTTCCTTCAGCCCATTGTTGTGTGCGTTTCCACCACAGTCTAATGACCGGCGACGATTAAGCAAATTAGTCTGCTGCCACATGTTCTTACTCTGACGTATGCACCATACGCCATACAAAGCGACACTGCAACAGCACAGTAACCATGGAGGAGATTCAAGTTCTGCTGTTGATCGTGATTTATTTGACTTTACAAGATATTGCGGAGATTGACTGTGTAATAACTTAGATGAATCCACGCTAGCGCACATAAACGTTTTTTGTTCTTAATCTGTTGTGATTTAATAAAAATTTCAGCAGTAAGCGAGACAGTGTGGGAGTTCTTCTGTTTTCAGATTTACGCAAACAGCCTCTATACATTTGGTTCCACAACTTTAGCTGAAGGTTCGAGTTGCCAAACGTCAGCCTCGAAACCTTAATGACTTGGAGAAGATCTGCAAAGAGGAGTGGGACAAAGTCCCTCCTGAGATGTGTATAAACCTGGTGGCCAACTACAAGAAACGTCTGAATTCTTTGATTGCCAACAAGGGTTTTGCCACCAAGTCATGTTTTGCAGAGGGGTCGAATACTTATTTCACTCATTAAAATGCAAATCAATTTATAACATTTTTGACATGCGTTTTTCTTGATTTTTTTGTTGTTATTCTGTCTCTCACTGTTCAAATAAACCTACCATTACAATTATAGACTGATAATTTCTTTGCCAGTGGGCAAATGTACAAAATCAGCAGGGGATCAAATACTTTTTTCCCTCACTGTATGCATGTTCAGCCTAAGGAAAAAAGCCTAAGGATTTACTATTAAAAACGAAAACACACATGAAACAATATCCTAACAACATTCATTGGATGATTGACATTAACATGCAACAGATTACGCGCCCCAGAATACATGTAAGTATAAAGCTAGGACATTAATTCCTGGCCATGGTCGCAATGTTTATGGTTACCACGAAATAATGCATATATTAAATGTCTCTTGATATTTATTATAAAACTGTGTAACGAAAACCTTTGTATGATCGCTCAATGCACTTAACCCATGGGCTGCGTCTCCTCGCCTTTTGCCTCCGCTCAAATTCAGAAACCTTCAGCACTGCAAGCCCCACCCCCCAAAGTTCCAGTACTTTGGGAAAGTACTACCCCCGAGCAGGGACTGTTTTGGGGGTAAAATATAGTCCCCAGAACTTAATTTAGACCTTGGTTCCTGCGGTGGAAACGCAGTGAGTTCCTCGAAAGGTTCCTAGTTCCTGGGTAAAGTTCTTGCGGTGGAAACGCGGCTCATGACATCATAGTCTTTGTGAACTCTTAAGTGGTCATGCATGACATCATGTTTCACTGGGGTATAAATATGAGGTAACAAACACGTTAAACTCCCTTAATCATTCATCAACATGTTAAAAGCCAGAGAACACACAAATTAAATGAGACAAACAGTTGTTAATATTCACAAATCAGTTAATGGCTATAAAATACTAGCTACATGCCTGAAAACACATATCTCCACTAGTAGGGCAATAATTAAGAAATGCAAAACAGCTAGAGCTGTA
Source organism: Esox masquinongy (assembly GCA_016801175.1). Classification (NCBI taxonomy): domain Eukaryota; kingdom Metazoa; phylum Chordata; class Actinopteri; order Esociformes; family Esocidae; genus Esox; species Esox masquinongy. The sequence goes on from JACXGI010001308.1 coordinate 71,872, forward strand.
ATCAACCTGCCTGGAACCGGATGTGTGTGTATTTCCCCCCCACGCACAGTGAGGAGTATGGCTAAACAGGCAAATAAATCTTGTAGGGTCACAGCTGGAGAATCGAAGAAGTTACATCTTGGGGTCCCCAAGTCTCCAAAAGTATGTTTAAACACTATCTCCATGCCAAAAAGTTATTTGGAAGGGTTGCCAGAAGAAACCCTGTTACTAAATCACAAACGTAAGTACCTGGAGTTTGCTAAATGTCATTGTAAACTTGATTGTAACCAGCTTCTAAGGTCTATTTCTTGATGACATTTTTTCTTTGAATAAATTCCCTCAATTAGCTATATGATCTCATAGAGCTATGTTGTATTGTGATGCAATGGCATGTGGGTAATATGTTGGTTATCCGTCGGCCAAGTCAATACATTCAATTTCGTGTGCCAGATCTTTTCGTAGTTATCCTGACGCAACTAGGAATTTGTCTGTATATCCGACGCCCGATTCAATACATTTAATTCCGTTTGCCAGACCTTTTCGTAGTTATCCTGACGTAACTAGGAATTAGTCCCCTTGATTATATAGGCCTACAACGTTAGTTAAGGCATTTATTTATTATTATTTATTCGCATTTAGAACACAGTAGATGTACGCTGGTATAGTAACCATAATACGGAAGTTATATTTCCCAAACACAAAATGTCACATAAACAAGAGGGTGAATTTGTTTTGGTCGAGGTCGACTGAAAATGTGTAAAAAGCTTGGGTCAAGGGTCTCACTCAGGTCTGCGCCAGCAACACCCCCTCCAGGTCCACACTAGCAGCATCATACGTGTTGACTTATGCATTCACGTATTTACACACAGGTAGTATGCATTTGCGTGCATATGGGACGCAGTTCTTAAGAGATTGCGCTGCAATTAAAGGATAGATTAATATGATTTTTTGTGTAAGATCAAGCTGACAAACAATGAAATTTTTCATTGCCTTTTTTGTTTATATTTACCTGGAGCAACAATAATTCTGGAAGATGCCATATACATGTGTGTTTGGTGAATTTCAGGTGGCACATCAGTCTAAAATGCTCTAACTGACCGCTACAATCAATTTCCTAACCTCATAGCAAGTTAGCAACTACAGTGGATATAAAAAGTCTACACACGCCTGTTAAAATGCCAGGTTCTTGTGATGTAAAAGAATGAGACAAAGATAAATCATGTCAGAACTTTTTCTACCTTTAATGTGCCCTATAACGTGAACAATTCAATAGAAAAACAATCTGAAATCTTTGAGGGGGAAAAATAAAAAACTCACAATAACCTGGTTGCATAAGTGTGCACACCCTTAAACTAATACTTTGTTGAAGCACCTTTTTATTTTATAAACCACTTAGTCTTTTTGGGTAGGAGTCTATTAGCATGGCACATCTTGATGTGGCAATATTTGCCCACTCTTCTTTGCAAAAGCGCTCCAAATCTGTCAGATTGCGAGGACATCTCCTGTGCACAGCCCTCTTCAGATCACCCCACAGATGTTCAATTGGATTCAGGTCTGGGTTCTGGCTGGGCCATTCCAAAATGTTAATCTTCTTCTGGTGAAGCCATGCTTTTGTGGATTTGGATATGTGCTTTGGGTCGTTGTCGTGCTGAAAGGTGAACTTCATCTTCAGATTTCTAACGGACGCCTGAAGGTTTTGTGCCAAAATTGCCTGGTATTTGGAACTGTTCATAATTCCCTCCACCCTGACCAAGGCCCCGGTTCCAGCTGAAGAAAAACAGCCCCAAAGCATGATGCTGCCACCACCATGCTTCACTGTGGGTATGGTGTTCTTTGGGTGATGTGCAGTGTTGTTTATGCGCCAACCATACCTTTTGGAATTATGGCCAAAAAGTTCAACCTTGGTTTCATCAGACCATAACACAGTTTCCCATGTGCTTTTGGGGGACTTGCCGTTTGTTTTTGCAAACTTCAGCCAGGCTTGGATGTTTTTCTTTGTAAGAAAAGGCTTCCGTCTTGCCACCCTACCCCATAGCCGATTCATATGAAGAATACGGGAGATTGTTGTCACATGTAGCACACAGCCAGTACTTGCCAGAAATTCCTGCAGTTCCTTTAATGTTGCTGTAGGCCTCTTGGAAGCCTCCCTGACCAGTTTTCTTCTCGTCTTTTCATCAATTTTGGAGGGACGTCCAGTTCTTAGTAATGTCTCTGTTGTGCCATATTTTCTCCGCTTGATGATGAGTGTCTTCACTATGTTCCATGGTATATCTAATGCTTTGGAAATTCTTTTGTACCCTTCTCCTGACTGATATCTTTCAACAATGAGATCCCTCTGATGCTTGGAAGCTCTCTGCGGACCATGGCTTTTGCTCTGAGATGCAACTAAGAAAATGTCAGGAAAATCCTACTAGCACAGCTGAACTTTATTTGTGATTAATCAGAGTCACTTTAAATGATGGCAGGTGTATAATAACTTCTATTTAACATGAGTTTGAATGTGATTGGTTAATTCTGAACACAGCCACATCCCCAGTTATAAGAGGGTGTGCACACTTATGCAACCAGGTTATTGTAAGGTTTTTATTTTTCATTTTTCCCCTGTTGAAGATTTCAGTTTGTTTTTCAATTGTATTGTTCACATTATAGGTCACATTAAGAGCGTAAAAGGTTCTGACATTATTTATCTTTGTCTCATTCTTTTACATCTCAAAAACCTGGCATTATAACAGGGGTGTGTAGACTTTTTATATCCACTGTACCTCAATGGAAGTTGTCAAGTGATTGATCATGCCATTATACACGTTGACCCACGTGACCTCGTTGAAAGGGCAGGGCTTGGCTCGGGTGCCTATGAGGCAGCTTGCCACACTCTTCTTCTCTCCCAAATCTGTTGGGAGTTGTTGTGACGAGACAGGCCCTTAGACAATTGAATATAGACAAAATTGAGGAAAGATGTTTTTTATATTTTACAAAAAAATAGTAAATACGCATGGTGCATTGTTAAAATAATTAAATTGTTGAGAAAAAAGAAAAATAGTGTAAAGGTGAAAAATATATCAATTAAGCATATATAAACCGTGTGGTTTTAATCCTGAATGCTGATTAGCTGAAAGTTGTGGTATATGAGACTGCATACCCATGGGTATGACATCACATCACTTTTTACAGCTCTAATTGATAAAAATTATTAATGGGTTTATAAGAGCAATAAGCCTGCCTAATATGCTGCTGGTCCTCCACATGCTGCCAAAACAGCGCCAATCCGCCGAGGCATGGACTCTACAAGACCCCTGAAAGTGGCCCTCAAACCATTCCTGAACAATGTGTACAGTGTATCAGGGCGCATTATCCTGCTGAAAGAGGCCACTGCCATCAGGGAATACCATTGCCATGAAGGGGTGTACCTGGTCTGCAACGATGTTTAGGTAGGAGGTACATGTCAAATTGACGTCCACACGGATGCCCGGACCCAAGGTTTCCCAGCAGAACTTTCCCCAGAGCATTACACACCCTCCACCGGTTATCTTCCCACAGTGCATCCTGGTGCCATCACTTCCCCAGGTAAATGGTATACATGTACACGACTGTCCACAAGATGTAACAGAAAATGGGAATCATCGGACCAGACGACCTTCTTCCACTGCTCCAAGGTCCAGTAACAACGACTGTGTGCCCATTGTAGGCACTTCTGACAGTGGACAGGGGTCATCATGGGCACTCTGACCAGTCTGTGGCTGACCGGATGCTCTGACCCAGTTGTCTGGTTATAAAAATGTGGCCCTTGTCAAAGTCGTTCAGGTCTTTACTCCTGCTCATTTCTCCTGCATTCAACACGTTAACTATGATAACTGACTGTTCGCTTACCATCTACCCAGACCTTGACATGTGCCCTTGTTATACCAGATGTTCAACATTATTCGCTTCATAATGTTTTGGCTCATCAATGTATATGTCAGTGTGTATATGTGTATAAAATTACAAAGACTGCATCGAGGCTTAAGTTTTTCCAGGAAGCCTAGTTAAGCTTTACAAAGACGTGCCCAAACCTTCCCTTTAAATCATCACTGTGTGTGTAGTAAATCAATGTATGTTTTTTTTTTAAGTAATACAATTTAATACCCTCTCCCCTTGTACTTGAAATGCTCAGATTTGAAGACATTTACATACAAAGACCTGATTGGCTGATAGGATTGTTTACAGCCCACCCCCTTATCCAGCTGAACATTTATTGGTCTAAGATCAAATTTGCGACATCACAGTGAAAAAAGTTCCATCCCACCTGAAAATGCTGACATTCTAAGAATTAAACACAGCTGTTACACACTATTTCAGAGTGTTATTTGAATTAGTTAGTCTTGAAAAACGGGAAATCATGTTGTTAACCCCACTGGGTTACTAACACACCTTTAGTACATACATTTGAGGTTTCTATTGACAATTGTGTGTATAAGTAAGTGTCACTGGTGTTACTCAGTTCAAATACAGGACAATTAAACTCAATGTAAGTGAAATGATTAACAAATCACTTTAGTAAATTATTTTTAAAGGGGCCCTTGTGCCACAATGTTATCATAATGATTTATCATTAAGCTGCCAATTAGTTGATTAATAATGGGCAGATGTACCATCCCCCAGTGCTCAAATGCCATTGCAATTCAGGAAAGATTTTGCTGTGCCTGCATTTGTGAATGATACAAACAAGAGGACATGTTTTCTCTGTTCTCTCTGTTGTCTCTTACCAGTTGGGCTCGCAGGTTGTGCCAATCTTGCTGGGTGTGTAGCTGCACCAGCCAAACACAGGAGGAATAGTCCAGATGAAGGAGAAGGTCCAAACGAACAGCAGGCCCAGTGCTGCATGCTTCCCCCTCAGACGGATATTCCCCAGAGGTCGGCAGATCACAAAGAAGCGCTCGAAGGACAATACCGCCAAGGACCACATAGCCACAATCCCTGAGAGGAGACACAGTAACAGGGTATTTTGGGGCTTCCAATAGGGCCCAAAAGCCACACCACTGCTTTCATAATTAGTCTGTCACTATATTCCAGTACATTACTCTGGCTCACAAGTTTTATTGCTTTGAATAAAGCAATCACAAACATATTAAATAAAAAGGAATGTTAGTTTATTCATTATTTCATATGAGTTTCTATAATTGTCAAATTTCTACAGACGTGCTCCACTCATTACTTCTTTTAGCACAGTGGCCATGTAATTGTACTGTTCATCTCCTTAAAAACATTTTGCTATGCAAGCTAACTTTCTTGCCATTTGCTAGCTATCCAACTTCAGCTAAGCTAAAAGCTAGGAGAAATAAAGTTGAGAGAAATTATCATTTGTCATGTTATGGAGGTGCAGTGATCATTCAGATGCATATACAATACGGCTTAGAATAACGCTTATCCAATCAGAATTGAAGATTCAAACAACCCATTCAATCAAACTAAACTTTACTCGACCTAAAAGAAAAAAACACTTTTATTTAAAGATAATCCCTGGAACCAAAAAAGTTCATTTCAACTATGACAACAAAACGACACTTTATGGTTCTAGTTAGACGCTTTTTGGGTGTATGTTCTGTACATGCTATTTACACACTATTGTGACAATGTCAGCAAAAATGCAGAGCAGTATATGATATCAACCACTGATTCTGGTTAATCCTCAGCAAGAGTTATCTTAATGCAGAAACAATGGCACTATAGTAGCTACAGTAATTAGCAGGATAAAGATTGAGGTATAATTGACTCAAATGGGGTAATGACGCAGTGGAGGTGTTATTAGATTACCTACTAATGGAGAACAAAAAGCTGTGCTTAATTACAGTAATAACTCTCTCTCAAAACCTTGGTCAATTACCAATGTACCCAGGACAAAGCTACAGTGGCTGTATTCTCTCCCTAACAAAAAAACTGTGAGATGAATTCAGACAAATGTATATTTTGTTCACAAGGGAGTAACAAGGTCTAGCCCTAATGAGGTTCTGTTACATGTATGTCCAGTGCATCTAAACTAGAGGGTCAGTTAAACCCTTGTACACAAAAGTCCAAGTGCCATTAGAAACTGTCTAAGAGAGCTGATCTAAAAACACATCCGTGTCTAAAATTGTTTAATTTAGAATTGATCTTGACTTGACTGACAGAAAACAACCTCCTTTTCATCCATTCGTTCAAAACTCAGACACCTTTCTATTTGTCAAAGTATTCACATTTCATACATGCTGTGGCATTAGACACTAACTAGCATTAAAAACAAGGCAGGAACATAATCTGGAGAATTATTACTGTCCCAAATAAATGGGAAGATTCAGCCCACTCATTTGACTTGTCAGACACTGATATCCATGGGCAACTAGGTCAACAACAAAAGCCAGCTGTTGATGGATGAACTGCTAATGCAACATGATCTAGATTCAACACCGTTTACAACTCAACCTCTGTCCTTGTGAGTCAGCGGCTTCACCACAGTGCCAGTGTGTCTAGTCTCTATTAGCTACATTTGATGAATAATGTTGTTCATAAAAGTGTCCTGTAAGTGCTATTTGGGACACAAGCAGCCCTTAAAATTTGCACTTCCAAAACCGTCTCCACTCCTGTGGGATCCAAACAGTATGGTGTGTCTGTACCTTGCATTCCATTCAGTTACCATCACCTAATACACTAATCCTGGAACATGAGACTTTGAAGCATGTTCTCTGACGTCTACTGCCCAGAAAGATTTTTTAAGCTGCCACTCAAACTTTTCATGAATGTCATATAGGCCAGCCAAAGTCCCTCACCTAGACTGCCTATGATTCCTAAGACCAGCAGGGAAATACCATCCCTCTTCTGCATTGGTGAAATACTGTCTCCAGGGGCTGCAACATGCCTTGCATACAAATCAAGATAAAAACAAATGGATTAAGTTGTCATAAGATACAGAATACTGCCACGTTATGTAAGGAGATCTTACAGGGAACTACTACTTCGACATAACTACTGTAGCCTAGTTAGTCTACTTTTCTAGCAACACGTTTTTTCACTGTTGCATAATAGGCTGTATTATGGAACAATAGTTATGTGTTCACTGAATCAAATCATTTATTGTAATCGCATAATCATATCTGTCTGTGTGGCATTATTCTATCAGTTTTAGGTCATTTTTCACCACAATAAAATGCTTTGAAAAAATGTGCCACATGCAATTGAACAGACGGATGGCTTTAATCGGGTATAATTTGTAATAAATTAAAATAAAATAAAAAACTATTCTACTATTCAACTACTGCTGTATTAAGAAGCTGACTTTATTTTTTACAATAACAAAAAAATCTATCAATCAGTATTTAAATTTAAATGTTATTATTTTGCAATATTTTGGAATCGAAACAGCTCCAACACTGACACCTGCAGCAACTGTGCGGTTACACCAGAACCCTAGGCTCCCAATTCAAAATACTGCACATAACTATATTCATAACTTACCGAAAAAGGTGACAGCAAACCCTTCTAGTACGCAAGCCCATTTTCCAAGGAAAAAATAACCTTTGGCATTTGTTACAAAACTTATTACTCCACCAGTGAGTGACACAAGGAAATCAGCGATTGATAAATTAACTATTATATAGTTTAAGGGCTGTCTCAGCTGTTTGAACTTGTAAGTGGCCAACATAACAGTGAAATTTTCAAAGAGAGACAGTGAAGTTACAATAAACATCAAGGTAGCCAAAACGGCGAAATTCCAAGGTGCGAGATTTGTTACTGGACCACTGAACGGATCAGCATCCGGTTTGTACATCTCTGCCTCGGTATACGAAACACCATTCACTGCGATTCTTAAAGTATCCATTGTCCATGTCCAAATACTTGCACACAACCTAACACCGTAAATTCCTATTGCATTCGGGGGTAATAAAAAGGTCTGAGATCTTATGGTCCATACGCATCATTCTCACTACTTAACTTGAACTTTCTCCTCCTCGCAACTGCAGGATTCTGAATAGCGCGTAAAACGTGTTCGTATGAAAGAATAAGGTCAGCATCCATCACTTGAAATGTTTACTTTTCTTTCAGGACAGCAGGCTGAATTTTAGCTCTTGGTATCTGCACTTTGCAAAAAACATTTTTCGGTGCTAAACGATAAATCCACAGTTCAGAGTTCAAGGCTGTTGGAGTGCGGCTGCATCTCGAAAAACAGCAACAGTAAAACAAAAAGGAAAAAGCATTGCGGCAAATAAACGAACACTTCTTTAACATAAGTGTACGGACATAATCTTAATCTTGAGAAGGTATACCAACAACTGAATAGATGTCTGATGAGCAGCATCTTGTACGCGCTTATATAGCCAGTAGTCAACTCGCTTACAACGGTCCTGCCCTCGAGGATATTAGTGATGTGCAGTTCGCGAACGATTCTTTGTTTTTGAACGACTCTTTACTGATTCGAGAGTAACGAGTCCTTTTAAGTGACTCGTCCAACAATCTTTCATTCGAACGATTGGCAGCGGACTGTTACAACATCATCACAGGTTTCACACGCGGTCCTCCAGCTCAGTGCTCCGACAAACGACTGTTTTACATTCGCAGAGAAAAAACAGATTAAGCTGTAGCAGCGTTAGAAATACGTGTTTATAACTGATAATTGGACGCAGAGTACGTATGAAAGTCGTTCGTTGATTATTGATTGTCATAATAGACACAGATGTATAGAATCAAAACATATAGCATACCCAGGTTTGCTTGAGTTAAAAAAAGACTAGAGACTGCATTCGAACGGTAGGCTGCAGTGTCCTCCTATATCACTGGCAGGATTTACACGCCGTCCTCCAGCTCAGCTAAGTGTATCGACCGACAACTTTGTCTTACACGCGCGGAGAAAAATAGATCAATATGCAGGCAACATTCGAGAAGAAAAATACATGTTTAGGACTGATAATCTGACGGAGCATGCAGTAATGAATCCCATATATTTATTGAATGATAGCCTATGATAAACACAGCTATAGAACCTACACACAGAGCCATTGCTTAAAGGTGCAGTCCCGGACAATTGAGATAAAATAATAATAAAATAATGTTTTGGCCTGGATATGTAATGGGACAAATTCCTTAGATGTTAAAAAGACTTGTAGAATTGATTTATATGTTCAATGTAACCGTTCATTTAAATGACCAATTTGTCGTTTGCTGGTAGGGGTCAGTAAGCAAGCCGTTTTAACATTTATTCCTTGGAATTTACTAATCCTAATTTAAAACCAATACTTGTTTTTAGTTACCATAACGATTCAAACAATTACTAGGTGCTATACCATAAAGTAAAATTGCATTCCAAATAAAAACGCACTGAACTGTAGTAATAGTAACATGGTCAGATTTTGATATCCATCAATTCAACCTGAGTGAAGTTGACCCTGCACTCAACGCAAAACGTCGGCAAAATAGTCTCAATCGCTTGTGCTCCGTTTGCACAGTTACCATTTTCGTTTGTGCTGCTGCCATTTTTTAGAAATGAAAGAATATTTTATAGGTCATTCTGAGGTCACTCGGACCCCCAAAATGCTCCAAATTCACCCAAAATAATCTCATTTTGTTTTTGCATTGTGCCGTTAAACGGTTTGTTTGTGCTGCTGCTTATAGATTACGACGTCACCAGCCCCTCCAACCTGCTCCAAATTGACTCAGAATAGGCTCATATCATTTGTGCTCCATTTGCCTGTTTTGTGCGGTTAAAACTTTCTTTTGTGTTGCTGACACTTTTTGAATATGAAATAATATTTTATAATATTATAATGTCATTCTGAGGTCTCTCAGCCCCCCAACATGCTCCAAATTCACTCAAAATAGGCTCAATCGTTTGTGCTCCCTTTGTGCTGGTTTGTGCCATTCAAATCTTCGTTTGTGCTGCTGCCTTGTTTTATATATTAGACATTTCATTTTAGGTGATGATGTCAGCAGCCCCCCAACCTGATCTAGAATTGGCTCAATTGTTTGTGCTGGTAAAAGTTTAGTTTGTGCTGCTAGTTTTTGGTACATAACCTACATTTCTACTGGATAGCACACTGGCTTCCACTATAGCTCTGAACAGAAAAAGTAGCCAGTGCTGTAAATTAAAGTGCACTTAAAGGGTCATTCCAGAAGTGGAGGACATTTTCAGTCCCACCCATTAAATTTCAAATAATCATTGCACAAAATACTAAAACATGCACTTGTTGTGTAAATTTTACTTTGTCCTGAGACAAAATGTAAATATAATTATTGAAAAAATGGGTGGTTTCAAAATTATTTAAAATACCAAATAACTCTCGAGCACCCCCAAAAACAGCATTTTTCTCTTCCTGATGACAAACTTGCACATCAAATATAACAATTAAAATAGGTTTTAAATCTACATTTTTGGTATGATTTTGTTGATATACAGCTCTGGAAAAAATTAAGAGACCACTGCACCTTTTTCTTTACTTTCCAGAAATGTAGAAAAGCAAAGTTTTGAGTAAGGAACAGAAGTGTTCAATTTGCAGTGGTCTCTTAATTTTAACCCTTCTGTTCCTCACTCAAAACCTTCCTTTCCAACTTTTTTGGAGAGGAAAGAAAAAGGTGCAGTGATCTCTTAATTTTTTCCAGAGCTGTGTGTCTCTTGTAATTGTTAAAACAATTTGTTTAATCATCAACATATTTTAAATGATATCAGTTATGCACTGAAGTTGTGTCCCTCAAAATGCACGCTGCCCTGTTACTGAAATCTTTTTAGCCTGGCAGAGGAAGAGGAAAAACAGTGAGTCACATGACACAGAGGAAATTACATCACCACGCCATTTGTTAACACCATGGGTAGACCAAAGGTACAGTGGATATAAAAGTCTACACACCCCTGCTAAAATGCCAGGTTTTTGTGATGTAAAAGAATGAGACAAAGATAAATCATGTCAGAACGTTTTCCACTTTTAATGTGACCTATAATGTTAACAATTCAATTGAAAAACAAACTGAAATCTTTGAGGGGGAAAAATGAAAAATAAAAACCTTACAATAACCTGCTTGCATAAGTGTGCACACCCTCTTATAACTGGGGATGTGGCTGTGTTCAGAATTAACCAATTACATTCAAACTCATGTTAAAAAGAAGTAATTACACACCTGTCATAATTTAAAGTGACTCTGATTAATCACAAATAAAGTTCAGCTGTTCTAGTAGGATTTTCCTGACATTTTCTTTGCCAAACATCAACCAAAGTTGCATCTCAGAGCAAAAGCTATGGTCTGCAGAGAGCTTCCAAAGCATCAGAGGGATCTCATTGTTGAAAGATATCAGTCAGGAAAAGGGTACAAAAGAATTTCCAAAGCATTAGATATACCATGGAACACAGTGAAGATGGTCATCATCAAATAGAGAAAATATGGCACAACAGAGACATTACCAAGAACTGGACGTCCCTCCAAAATTGATGAGAAGACGAGAAGAAAACTGGTCT